>NDGN011558473.1:0-11933 GCA_002564285.1 Tympanoctomys barrerae | reverse complement strand
TGTCTGTCTGTCTGTCTGTCTGTCTGTCTGTCTGTCTCTCTCTCTCTCTCTCTCTCTCTGGATCATTCAAACATCTGCGGAGGTTCCGAGGTTCTTTTTGGTTTTATTTCGTGTTCACAATCAGATGGTTATGTAAATCTGCTGGCTGGATAAGTTAAACTTACCTTACTGGTATTACAATCATTATCCTGAATGTTGTCACAGTCGTATATGCAAATTTGTACCTACCCCATGGTTAGAAAGCTCAGAAAGGTGTCAACAACTGCTTTCTCTTTGTGGATCAGAAGTCATTAGCAGACCCCAGGCAGAAACAGGTATATTAGACTGATTTTATTTCCCACAAACATTCATAATTCAGAGAAAGCTTCCTGTTTGATGGAATATTGTTTTTAGAAAAATAACTTTGGCTCTTCCATTCGGGGCTGACAAGCATAGCTCTCGTTGCCCTCCTGCATTTTCTAGCGTGTACAGTTCTCCTTCTGCAGGCTTACCTTCCGAAGCATGCTTAGTTATTGCCAAACTGTTGCGTTCCCATGCTTTGATGAATCAGATACAAAGCAGGCTATTTTTATTAGCTCTCAGTTTTCACAACCATAGAGTGTCCCACTTCATGCAAAGAGAAGTACAGCAGGACTTATTCAGGGAGCTCTGTATATTTATAAAGTGTCAACAGTGAAAGCAGCACACATGTACACAGGTCAGTTTTGCATTTCTGACAGCAGAACTGCTATAACAGACTTAGACTATACCCAAAAGCCAGAGGAAATTCTATTTATGTTTATAATTGCTGAAGAACAACCCTGAATTAGTGTGCTTCAGTTTTTCACGTCGTAATTATAGCGCATTGAAATTTATATTTTCATTAGTCATCTTTTGACGTTATTTATTAGAGTATCATGAGATGGCTAATTAAAAATAAAATTGGAAAGAAAAAGTCAGGACTGGGGAACTCGATGCTAGTGGAATACGGGCGAGGATGATGATACTTTTCTTACTGTGACAAGATTCCTTGCAGTAGCTGTGACCGTCAGCAAGGGGGACATCCTGTCAGGTGGGGTTGGTCTCTCCATATGATGGAGGTCACGGTCTACTGATCATTCAAACATCTGCAAAGATATAAAAAATTTAATACTTGTCTTGTTGACATGTGTATCTGCTGGTATTTAATGTGCTCATATTTGGGGGGAATTCAGATGAATTGAATTTATTTTTCCAGAATGCAGTGTGTTCTGTACACCACTCTGAATTATGTATTTAAATGTATTTCCCTTCTATTTTATACCAAGAATAGATGGACTAGTAAGCAAATGTCTTCTCTTTTAAAGAACTGAATGCAAATCTGATTTCTGTATTTGAAAGTTAGAGAAGAGGGGGAAGGAGGCAGTGAGGGAGGCCCGGGAAGTGCCCAGTGGGGCAGGAACACCACCCTGATGCCTGCTGCCCGTCCTTCGGGTCACACGCCCACACCCACTAGCTTTCCCAAGGTACCTTGCCCTCTTTACAGCGATGATATTGAACCCGAAGGGAAGACAGCCTTGTGCGGGGTAACACAACCAGGTGCTGGGAACTAAGGACCAGCTGCCTTCTCTGTTCTCTGCCCTTGTTGAGTAGGAATTTCTGCCCCATGTTGTTCCGTAGCACCAAATAAACTCAGATGTTGGCGCAGTGACCTTCATTTCATAGTAAAGGAGCGAATATAGGAGAAGTGTTTAGAGCCTTGTCCAGCCCATCAAGAGCAGTACAGCAAGTCTGCGTGGAGTGTGATAGGGGTGTTGGGTCCCCATTTCTGGAGCTGTCCAGCACGTGGCCAAAGTCCCCTCTCCTCGCTCCGTCCTTCCTCACAAGCCTCTGCCCACTTCCAAAAAGACTGCAGCCGTGTCCCCTTGGAAAGTGTGGGCTCGCCCTGCCCCTGGCTGGGGCCCCTCCATCTGCGGGAAGTCCCTCTCACTGAAGAGTGTAGACTCACCTCTGACATGATTCAGTCTCGCAACACTGATTTGTTTAGTTTTGATGGAGAAAAGGCAGATGGGATCTACTGATTGTTGCTAAGTCATGAGCAGGCTCAGGCTACCTGGAGAGCCGTTGAATTAGGTCCCTAGAGAAGCCAAGGTTCAGGACCTTGAGTGACGTCCACATGTCAGTTATGCCGGTCGGGAAGGCCCACCTGTGGGGTGCTTGGCTTGGCCTCACCCAGTGCTGCAGAAACTGGGTAACAGATGTGTGCTCTAAGCTGCACCCACGTGCTCACGGCACTTGTCTGCGTGCAGCACCAGGACGCCTTCGTTTCGGCCTGAGGAGGCCTGGGCTTCCCGATCTCTGATGAGCCGATTATAAAGCCTTGCTGAGTTTCACGATTTGTTGCAAAGACGCAGGGCAGCCTTCTTCTCACTGGTGTTTGTCAACCCTCTTTTCTTTCTTTTGTGTTTCCTACCATTTTATTAGGCAGGCTTCTAAACATACAGAAAAACTGGAAGAAATTTAGAGGGAAAATCCATCCCATGGTGGACCTCACCAGCAGTAAGGCCACCAACGGCGGCCGCACACCAAGTTGCTGTGCTGCAGCTGCCATCTAGGCCGTTTACCTATATTTCTCTCATTTAATCCTCTTAATAAATTTATGGCTAGATATGCTTATCTCCCTTTTATGAGTAAAGAAATCAAGGCAGAAAGAGATTAAATTGCATATTCAGAATACTTCTAGCTGTTAGGTGGCAAAACACAATTTAAACCCAGGTCTGTTCAAGCTGAACTTGAAGCACCTAGCCCAGCACCCTGCTGCAGAGACAGCGCGCACTGCCACCTGCAGAGCTCCCAAAGCCCGAAGTCGATTCTTCCGCTTTCCATGGGATCAAAATCTTGGAAACCCGTCATACATGTTGTGTTTTCAGATCTTTTATCTTCCAGGTCTCTCTCTCTTTTTTCTTTCTTTCAATCTGCAAAGTAAATGTGTTGTAGATTTTGAGCATCTCCTTGCCGCAGATCATGTAGAACCGGGCCTCTCTGCCACCAGTAGTCAGAGATGTGCTTTGACCAGGTTCCTTCCAGCACAAATATGAGCTACCTTCCTTCTCTGGAGCTGTAACTGGTAAATTACTGTAACGCTGTCATTGTCACTGATAGCATCGTCCCTTTGCAGAGCAGTGGAAAGAGCTTTCTTAGGCAGTGAGGGTCCCTTGGTTTCTGTGGATGTTGTCATCTAGTCTCTGTTCCCTGCTGGTTTCTAATTTTTCTCCCCTCTAGATGAGGCAGACACATCTGGGTGTGCCAGGGCAGAGCACTCGGGAGGGTAGAAGCCGTAATCTTAGAGCACACTTTCAACTTCCTTGCAAATGCTCTTGGAAATGGAATAGATTGCAAAGTACCAGAGGAAATTTGGGGGCCGCTGGGCCGGGTCACCTGCTTCCGCTCTGACTGAGGACTCCAGCCCGGGAAGGAGGGAAGGTGGTGGTTTCCTTCACCATTGCTGCCTTCTCGGGCCTGCATCTCTTTTCAGCCACAGACAGATACTGAAGGTGAAGGCCAGAAGTCGTTGGGTCACATTGACTTTCTCTGGCTTCATCTCTCATGAAACCCTGGCAGGTTGAGCAAGCAGGAGAACTTCTGATCCTTGGACTCCTTGTCTCTCACTCATTAGAACTCAAGCTTTGAGACCCGCCATTTAAAACATTGTGGCGACTTTTAAATTGTAAAACACATTTGAAGTGAAATCCATCATTTCAAAATGAACCCTGCCTGCTCTCTATGTATTTGCTAAACCTAGGCACTTCCTTTAAGTGAAGCCATACAATATGTGGCCTTTTGTCCCTGGGGTCTTTAACATGCTCTAGAAAACGTCACCTTTTTAAATCATCAGGTGATTTTTTTTTTCCCTCTGAAATCATTCATGGTACCCAGTCTTTAGCCTCTGGAAATACGTTCTAGGCCCCCCAGAGGTGGAAATTCAAAAAGAAATCTAGAAACAGGAGTCAGATAAACAGTAGCTGTGTTTCTGTAATGACCTGTAAAATCACCAAATGAAGATTTTGATTTTTTCTGCCCAGCTGAGGAGTCATTTAGTATTAACCAGACATGCAAATCCTTGAATTATTCATTAAAAAGTACTTTCAGTGATTTTTAGTTCACTAGATCACTGCTTTGTAAAGGGTTGGGGACATTTGTGGACGGCCAGGAAGGGGGCCATGGTGGGCTCTGTGAATTCAGGTGCTGGATGGGGCCTCCCCCTTCTGGGGCCCCAGCGCGCTTGTGCCTGTGGATTGCACAGACCCACGGACCCCTCTCTCTTGGGCGGCATCGCCAGTGCTGGCCTGTGCTCTGAGTGAAGAGATCCCTTGTGATCCGCTTTTACTCCCCTGGAGGGAATTCAGCAGTAGTTCGGGTTCCCCGGATGACAGATATCAGAGCATCCGTCTGTGTCCCTGGCAGGGACACTGAGACCGTTCTTCAGAGCTGGAAAGACCAAGGGGGAACGCGTGACAGAGTCGATGGCACGCCCAGGACCCCTCCCCCGCCCCCGAGTCCCCGAATTATATGCCGTAGTCAGCAGCCCCCGGCACTGTGCTGCGGTACCCGTAAATCTCTTCATCTGAGTGGACACCCCCTACCCCCCGGACCCAGCCCCTGATCCTGCAGGTGGTAAGCCCCGTAGGAAGCCGCTGAAGTGGCAACATCATTTGGGGTCTTCCACGTTCTATGCAGTTGACCTTACGTCTGCATCCTGTTTTGTAATTTTTTTTTAAGTTTAAAAAATAAAAGTAAACTAATAATTCTCAGGTCAGTTTACTGCTTTCTAAAAGCACTTTTCAAATATACTCGTCGAGGTAATCACACACACACACACACACACACACACACACACACACAGAGCATTGTGTTATAAGAAAAATATTTGTCTCAATCCAACAAAAGTGGAAATGACAAGTAAGCTGACTCCTGAAATTATGTTTCAGTGCAAAACCAACATCATTTTCCTTCCCTCCCTCCATCCCATTTTTTTTTCTTCCTCCAGATTTAGAATCCTATGGGTAAGCCTTTTCCACTGGCTGCATAATTAGGTAGATTAATTAGCACCTGTCCTGTTGGTGTAAGAAGTGGATGCCTAGACTGTGGACTTGGTCTGCGGCAGACCACTGAAAAAGAAGCACTGGGAGGGCTGGTGACTGGCCCTTAGATGTTTTCATAAATTAGAAATGGTGAGAGCAAGCTTAGGGCCTGCCTCCTCACCGGAGAGTTGGCCAGGCCCCGCGCTGGGCTGGTGGTCGGACTGGATGGCCCATATTAATGATGACAAATGAGCTTAAGGACAACTATTGGAAACTATTGGAAGCCTGCATTCTGTCGTTGAAATGTCCTGTCAAATTAGAGAAAACCAACTTAAATGCCAGCCGTGCAATTCTACTAGAAGGCAATGGGAAGGAAGTTCCTGGATCATCAGGCTTGCAGCGTACTTGAAATTGCCATTAATTTGGTTTGCAGATCATGTTGTAAGAAAAGAAAACTTCAAGCAGTGAGAAAAGACTGCCCATTTCTTGGGATAATTTTGGATAAACGTTCAAAGACAGACAGATGACATGTTGTTTGAACACAGGGCCTAAGAGTTGTAAAGGCCACACATGAAACTGGTTTTGGGGTGGGTATTTTTCTTTTTTGATAACTCTCTTTGTCCTGTTCTCACACAAATGCCATCTCTTGACTCCTACCGGTTAAAATGCTGTGTTTAATTTCTTTAATCATCTACACGAATATTTAATATTCCTCACTTGTCATGCTCTGGAGTAAATGGGTAATAGTGTCATTAAAGATCCTCTGCCATGAGCCGCATTCCAAGCCGCGTGACAGAAATGCAAGGTCAGAGGGCGCAGCCCAAAGTACACATGGAGACTCTTGGCCAACTGTGACACTGGCTGCCTTTCAGAGAAGGTCCCCTGCCGGATTGTCCTGGGTAGATGTCTCCTATAGCAATATATTTATAATTGGATTTTAATTGCAATCTGATTTTAGTGTGTGTGTGTGCATATGTTTGTGTGTGTGTGCGTGTGTGTGTGTTTCGGTTCGCTGCCACCGGAAGGATAACGCTCCAAATGAAATTATACAATACGGATCCCAGGGCGATTTGTTCTCTGCCAGAAATACATTGGAAGAATAAAATGCGTGCGGCGTTGTTTGCCTTAGTTTATTGACTTAACATGCGAAGTGCTTTCTTCTTGGATGCCCTACCTGGCTCTGGGGCTCACCCAGCAAAGGATGAGGGCAGAGTGCGGGCTGCGTGGACAGGGCTCTCGTGGCCCGCAGTCACTAGGCGTGTCCCTCAGTGGCCTCAGGCCTTAGCTCTTAAATCTGTAAATTGGGAACAGCAATAGCTATCCAGTGTCTATAGAAGATGGTGGATGATTAACCAGGGTAAGGCATGACCGCTCTCTGGAGTCTTCCAGAGGAGGTTAAAAAATTGTTATTTGTTAGTTACAATTTTTGATGATTGATGGCTTTCTCTTTCAGCACTTTTCTCTGTCCTGGAATTACTTGTGTTGGAATCACTTGGAGATTTTCTGGCTGAAGTTTTGCTAGGATGAATGCGTTTGGGGACAGTGTGGTTGTTGGAGTTGACGATGTAAAGCTGCAAACTGCTAAGAGAGTAGATTGTAGCAACCTCCCCACTGGAAAGGGTGTGTGGCCGGTAGCGGCTACACCTGGCAGCGTGAGGCATGCGTGCGTCCTTCTGTCATGGGATCACCTTGCACACTGTACTTGCATTCAATTTATGGGCCAGCAATGTCTCAGCGAAGTGGACAGAGATACTTAAAGGCCTCTTTTGGTCAGCAGACGTGGAGACGCCAGGTCTGGCTGCTGCCTTGTGGGTACTAATATTAGCCAAGGCTAATTCCCTACAGTTCCAGAAGAGGCACTTTCCAAAGAAAAGTGTCCAGAAGGCTTCCCGGCATTCATTCCGCTGCCGGGCGGCTATCTTGTCACGGAATACGATATTGGAGAAAGATCGAAGCACTAATCCTTGTGTCAATTGGTGTCGTAGCGCAGCTTCCCAACGTGAAATTTTGCTTCTCTGGATCCTCTGCCACAGTCCCTGTGGCTATTTCATTATGGCTCACAGTAAATATGACAAGTTTTTGCAGCTTTTTAGCTCATTAATTTTTCAGAATGTGCTCATGGAACTGATTTTATTTACATCAGAAACATTCGCTCTCGGGGCTTTGCTGGGAAATGGGACTTTTCAGTTCCTCCCTGTTGGCAGTGCGGCTTCAGAACCGACAGGACGGGGAAAGGATCGTAACAGCATCTGTTAAACGGAAGAACCAGAAATGTTATCAATTTTTAAAGAATGAATCCATTCACACAAGAATGACTGAAATGGTATGGGGAGTTACTTTTCTAACCTAATCTTTGCAAGTGGGGATAGTGGGGACCCAGTCAACTCAGGAGACACTCCTTGTGCCCTAAGGACAACTCAGAATGATTCAGTGTGTGACCGGAGTATGCATGAATCCGGCGGCATTGGCAGAGTCTGGGCCCACTTGCTGGAAGGCTCCTGCACTGCTTACTATCCGGATGACAGTGTGTTTTGCATTCTAGCAATATCTTGCAGTCTAACAATAGCAACTTTAAAAACCTGACCACGTAGCAAGGAAACAGAGGCAACGATCCTCCATTTGGCAAGGGTTGTGGTACTGGGGCTTGACTCCAGGGCTGTTGCAAAGAGCTGCATCCTCAGCCCCTTTCCTTTTTGTTTTTTAAACTTGTTTGTACATGATGAGAGAGGGTCTCGCTATGCCACCGAGCTGTCCAGCCTGGGCTGTCACGAGGGGCTCTCCTGCCTCGGCCTCCTGGAGTGCTGGGCTCATAGGTATGCTGGGCTCACTCTCACATCCCCAGTCAGTAGCTGGATCACATCTCTTTACCCAAAATACTACACACAATGTCAGAATTCCATCAGCTTCTGTAAATATGCGTGGGGTATTCGATGCCCAGCTCCGTAGTGTTCTCGTTCCCTTTGACCTCACTGGATGTGCTTTTTCCAATAATGTGATAATTGGCTTTTGGTGTATGAATGATAATACATGGAAAATGTGACATTTAGTGGATGCAGTAAGGCATTTTACATCTTATAGTCTTTTCTATTACTACAATGATAGGAAGGATTAACTGTGCTAAAACATTAAACAACAAAAAACTGTGCTGGTCCCCACACCCAAAGCATGCCTCTTTCTCTGCACGCAGGGCACACAGTGCTAGGCAGGCGGAGAAGGATAAGGTTAGTTCCTGCCGAGGGGTAGCTGCCTGAAGAGGGAGCCACAGAGTAGAGTGGGGTGCGAAGGGATCGTAGGCACAATCATGGGGTGGCGACGGGAAGCGAGAGACCCACTTCTCAGATGGGGAAACTGAGGCTCGCAGAGGGTTCGGGCCTGCTCCGAGTCACAAGTCTCATTGGAGGTGGTGCCTGGTTAGGATGGAGGTGTTACTGCTCCCAGACAGGATTTGAAGAGTAAAGGAATTAGTAAATAGTTATGCTAAGGTCGGAGGAAGGAAGTTTAGATAACTACAGACAAAACATTGCTGTTTAAGAATCACCTGTGTCAGGACTGGCCAAATAGCTCAGCGGATTAAAGCGCCGGCAAGCAGGCACAGGGGCTGGGGGTTCGATGCCGTGCCAGGCCCACCGCTGGGGCGCACTAAGAAGGCAATTGAGACAGAGTGTGGTGGCGCGCACCTGTAATCCCAGGTCTTGAGAGGCTGAAAACAGGAGAATCACTATGAGTTTGATCTAGTAGTGAGACCCTGAACACCCTGTAGACCTTTCCCTAAAATACAAAAAAAAAAAAAAAAAAAAGTCGCCTGTGTCAGAAAGTCACTCGGCTCTGGAAGTGCCCTGGCTGAATGTCTGGGCTGAAGTTCATCCCCGTTGTGCTCTGAGACTTTCTGAGCTTGGCTCTGGGAAGCCGGAGCTGGGAAGCCGGAGCTGGGAAGCGGACCCCATGCTCTGCTCCTCACCCAGCCGAGGGGCGCCCAGCGGCCCAGACGCAGGTCTGCCAGCTCCCCCGCTGCCTCCACCACATCCACCTTGTTCCTGCCTGGAGGTAGACTGCAGCCAGGTTCCAAATATACAGGAAACAAACCCCAGCAGCCTGTATCATTATAAGCTGTACCCACTAGAATATAAAAATCGTACTTTCCTAGTGTTTGCTTTGTCTCCGAGCCTCGATAAGAGAATGGCTTGCAGGGAAAATGTGGATACCTAAGTGGTGGCAGTGCCTGCTGCAGGATGGCCGAGGGCTGGTGGCCGCTGGGCAGTCTGCCTCCAAGAGGAGCTGTGCGCTGGGTGCTGGGTGCTGGGTGCTGGGTGCTGGGTGCTGGGTGTTGAAGGGGAAGCAGCCTCCCTCCTGCGGGCCTCCCCCACTGATCGCTTGGGCTGCTCAGCGACCTGCTAGGCATGTCCTTTGATAGAACGAGCAGAGTCCTGCAGCCCTGCGTGTGAGCTGCTCCTGCCTGGACAGCCGGGTCCTCCACCTGAGGGCGGGAGGGGTAGTCACAGCCTTCCTCTTCCTCATCGGAGTGGACGCAGAAGATGTTTCAGGTCAGACCATGCTGAGCAATCCAGCCTGGGCCTCTGTAACGCTTCTCGAACCTCTGTTTTAGGGTCACAGAGGGAGCAGTGAAACACCCCAGCCCCTGGGCTGCACCCCACACAGCGGCACCAGGATCTCCAGAGGGCCTGGGGAGCCCACGCACCAGGATGTAGAGCCTCACCAGTGGGCTAGAGCAGTCTCAGTCAGCATAGAGGGAACGGGGCAGCTTTGGAGGAGTCACTTGAGCCAGGCCCTAGGAAACTCCTCAAGGCTCTTGGTGGGCCGGGGCCTAGAGGCGGTTGGGGCACCAGGCGTGGCCCGCGGGAAGGAAGAGGGAAGTGCAGAGGACGGGGCGATGCCTGCGCTTCTGTTGTTTTGGGCCACGTCTTTGCAGGCTGGACCTGCTCTGTGCTGACATACGTTGTTCTGGGAGTTAGTGAGAACTCCGTTTTCCTCTCTGTCACCCCCACATTGGCAGACAACTCAGCCCTCGGCGGGTGAAGAAAAATCCTCAGTGCCCATGTAGGATGCACCATACCCCGCCCACCCAAGCGCAGGGCAGAGCTGTGACAGGAGAGTGACACCCGGAAGGAGCCTCATCAGGAGTCGATTAAAAACCCAGCCCTCTGACCTCCAATCATAAGTTCCTGGCCCTGGGAAATAGCTCTTTAATGGGCTTTAGGCGCTAAACCAACAAGGTTGAAATTGAGGTTACATTAAAGGCTAATTTTCTTATGAGGAAAAATGTACCGTTGAATAGGAAAGTGATGCACCTTGGTAATACAGCTTCTCGCCTCAGCCGCAGCATCCTGCGCCTTTTGTCTCAATCTTTCTGAGGGCAGCGTATGCCTGAAGCTACCCGAATATATTTCTCTCAGCCGGGCACCAACAAGAAGTCTCTCGGATGCAGCGGGGAGAGGGGGCAGAATGGTAGAGCTGCAATTGGGGGATGGTGGGAAGGAGGAGAGGCATCCGAGGAAGGGAAGTTTTAGAAAACTGACCCCCTTGTATCTTTCCTTAGATCCAGGTGAGGTCTAATGCAGCCCGGAATAGGGATGGCTGGTTTGGCCCACCAGCCACCTACCTGCCACGCGGTCACCCTTCAGATGGCAGGGGAGGATTTGCTTCGAGATCTTTCTGTTCCTAGCTGTGTAGATTCAGGGAGAAGAAAAGTAAATCACCTCTCCTCTTAGCTTCGCTTTTTTTTCTTTTTCATCTGCAAGAGAGGATGCCTTTGACAGGGTATTTATGAGATCATATTTGGGAAACCCTTGCAACCTTATACAGCCGTGTATAAAACATCCGTGTGGCTTTACTGGTCCTGCTGTGAGGTCCCCAGACCTCCTGGAAACCGCAAGGGTCCTCGGGGCCAGATTTCTTCATTTTTAATGTGATGTGGAGGTTTTGGGGGCAACGTTTCCAAACACATCCTAGCTCTGGTCTGGCGTCTGGATTCTTAGGAAAGATACTGGGGGGTTAGTTTTCTAAAACTGCCCTTCCTCAGATTCCTGTCCTCCTTCCCATTGTCCCCACAGGGAAAGAGCCCCCTCCTTTACCCACTGCAAGGATTTAGAACTAGAAGGACAAGAGAGGGCATGACGCGGAAGCATGTCTTCCCAAACTTTCCAACTCGAGCCGCCGAGCGGCCTTAAGGAAGTTCTCCGAGTCCACAGAAGTGCTGAGCTGCAGTGCGGAAATACCGTTTAGTCTCTTGCAAGCAGCAAGAGAGGTGATCCAGAAATACCAAGCGGAGATTTGTCCTCTTATGGCACTTCTTATTTCCCTAGTGTTTCTAGACGGTATTAGCCTTATGCTTAAACAACCCATCTTATATTGTCCGGGATTTCATACACACTGGACGACATTTTGCTATTATCACTTTTAATGCTGCAATAATTTTTATAACCTGCAGTATGTATATGGTTTCTTATTATAACTTCTACTTGGGTCTTTTTTATAAGAAGACATTTTTTTCTTCTGGCAGCTACATTGCTAAGGGCCTTGCGGATTTCCTTAATGCTGTCACTCAAATAGCTCTGGGTTCTGAGTCGCCGTTTTCTGCTTTTGTGCAGTTTCTCCTCTTCCTAGGAGCTTTGTTACCTGCTCATGAAGAATATGGCTCTTTGGAAGTCTCGACCGTGGGCAGCCCCACTGACGCCTGGAGTCCTGTAGGAGGGCTCCTCTTCTTGCCCTCCGCGTGACAGATTGGAGCTGCTGCAGCAAACGGAAGCTGAAATGAATTCCAGAGATGAGGCCCCGAAGACAGAGACGTGCAAGCGGCTGAGGGTTTCAGGGAGCAGTTTAATCGTTGCTGACTTCAGATTTTCTGGTTTGCAAAGTTGGTTTCGGAACAGCCAGGCT
>NDGN011558472.1:0-20682 GCA_002564285.1 Tympanoctomys barrerae | reverse complement strand
GAGAGAGAGAGAGAGAGAGAGAGACAGAGACAGAGACAGAGACAGAGACAGAGACAGAGACACTGACACTCAGCTTCATGGCCACATCAAAACTTAATTACTCCAAAAGAGTTTGTCTCCATCCCCATAGCATATTTAAGGTTTCTATATATGAATCTGAAGAGCACACAAACACTCAACCCATAACAAAAAGTTAGAAATCCTCCAAACTAAGTGAAAATGAAAATATATCAAAGTTTATAGGAAATAGCTGAAACATTGCTTCAAAGAAAACTTACAATATCAAAGGAAAGCTCTGAAATCAATAAAAATGTCTTTGTTTAAAAATCATGAGGGAAAATGAAGTAAGCCAAAAACAATCAGGAGAAAGTAAATTCAAAGGCAAGAACAGAAATAAATGATATTGAAAGGGGGGACAGGGACATAGCTCAGTGGCACAATGCCTGCCAGGCAAGCACAGGGTTGTGAGTCTGATTCCCGGTATAAAAAGAAAGAAAGAAAGAAGGAACAATGAACCAAAAATAGATTACTTGAAAAAAATCAACAAAAAAGCCTCTGGTCAGATTGATCATTCAGAGGTAAATTAATCCCATATCTGAATTAAGGTAGAGCCCTTCAGGGCTTCAGATTTTTGTGACCTTAGATCTTTGGACTTTATGTCTATAACTCTCTACTTCCACCTAATGTCAGAGTATGGACAATGCAGAAAGTTTCTCCCCAAAGCCCTGGAATGTCCAGATGGTCCAATGACTGATTTTGACACAGTAGCAACACAGGCTCCAGCAACATTCCCACTTACGACCCAAAGCTGCATGACAAGTTAATCACATACACGGGAAGGCAGTGCAATCATAAGTCACAGCTTCATTCTAGTTGGTATCTACAGTGGCGGTTTCTCCAGTTTCTGACTCTCTGCCCCCTCCCAGAATCCACAGCTTTGCTCTCCAAAATACGATCTCAACAACTACACTGCAACCAGATCAACCAGAAAAACAAACGTTAATTGGATAAGATGCCTTTTCTTTAGTAGAAGCTTTCGAACGTCCTCTGACACACTTTTAATTGTGTCCATTTTCTAATTATTTGAAACGTAGGACATTTCTTTCAACTGTTCATCCAATCTATGAGTAAATCCATACCCTCAAATAATTGGCAAGTTAGTGGAGATGACACAAAATAAATGCATAAAGCAGCAGATAACTCAGGACTGTGAAAAATGCTGATTCCTGGGGCAACCACTGTGAATACTGTAGAACTGTAGAGAAAGATGTTAGTGAGCACACAATGTCCTCTATGTCAGTCTGTACCTAAAGGAAAACAGAATGCTCAGAAGATGAGAAATGCAATAACTAAATAAACAAACAAACAAGAAAGACTTAAAAGGATAGCAATAGGAACAAACAAAGATGAAGAAAGAGAATAGTTTGACTAGGTTACAAAATGCATGTTTGAGACAAATTGTGGTTTGAGAGATTTGATACCAAAAAGAAGAGTTCAGATGTAAGAGTGAGAAATGGATCCAGAGAAGTGATAGACTTGAAGAAAATGATCTTTGAGAAAAGGTTTCTGGGTAGAAATGTAATATTATGTTGAAGAACAAGAAAGTATCACACTAGCAGCCCAGCAAGGGTTCTGCCTGACAGGCAGCCATGAAAAGAGAATGAAAGATAGGTAAAGTGTTGTCAGAAACTGATCTGACTGTGCTTAGCCAGTAGAGGCAGGAGATGATCGTTTTCATGTCTGAAAGCATCTGACTAAATAAAACAGCAAAACTCAGAGAAAATAGAGAAGCTGGTTGTGGGGAGACCACACAAGGATCATCAAGTTTGGGGTGGTGGCAACATTCTCAGCATAGATCAGAGAGCCGGAGACTCAAATCCTGAATTCTCTAGATGGACTTAGCAAAGTCATGTACATGTGCATGTGCGTGCGTGCGCTGCACACACACACACACACACACACACACACACACACACATTGATGTGTTCTTCTTGATGAAGAACTACTAATAGCCAATAAATGAAAGACGTTCCATATCACTAACCGTTTGATAAATGCCAATTGAAACAACACTGAGCTTCCATCTCACTCCAGAAAGAATGGGTATCATCAAGGGCCAGCCCAATAGCTCAGGGGATTAAAGTAGGCAAGCAGGCACAGGGTCCAGGGATATGATCCCCAGGCCTGCCATTCTGGCCACTCCCCTGGGGCACGCTGAGATGGCAATTTAGACTGGGTATGGTGGTGCATGCCTGTAATCCCAGCTTTTGGGAGGCTGTAAACAGGTGGATGACTACAAATCCAATCTAGTAGTGAGACCCTGAACACCCTGTAGACCCTTCCCTAAAATTCAGAAGAAAAAAAAAACAGGTATCATCAAGAAATCAATCAATAATGAATGCTAGTGAGGCTGTAGGGAGAAAGGAAACCACTTCGATGGAAATTAGTAAAGAAATTCCTCAAAAAAACTAAAAGTAGAAATTCCATTTGACCCAGCTATGCCCCTTCTAAGTCTCCTACCAAAAAGTTAAGTATACCACAGTTATGTATAAATATCCATACACTTATACAATTCATGATGTATAACAATGCAATTCATGATAGATAAATCTTGAAATGAGCCTACACATCCATCAACACAAGAATGAATAAAGAAATGTGGTATTTATACACAATGGAGTATTACTCTACCATCAGAAGGCCAAGTTGAGTCATTTGTAGAAAAATGGATAGACTTTAAGAATATAATCTTAAGTAAGTCAGACGCACAAGCTAAATGTTTCATGCATTCTTTTATATGAAAAAAATCTCCGTATAAAAGTAGAAAATAAAATGACAGTTAATAAGAAAAAACGAGAAGGAAAAAAGGATTGAAGTCCAGTGTGGGCAATATACCTAAAAGCATACTGACTTCATGCAGTGATCTTGCAGGTTTCATACCTTCTTCTTTTCAAATTGCCTATGTGACAATTAACTTTGTAAAGTCATACAAGATAAATAAATGAATCTGATGCTGGAAAAAGCTAAAGTAGTCGAGGGAAGTAGAAAACTAGGATTGGAAGCTATAATGTACATGGACCAATTGCGTACACTCAATGTGAACATCTTGTACTAAACAATGTACTCATAAAAGAAAAAATCCAACAAGAGAAAATAAATCCAAAAAAGCCACAAGTGCTGAACAGAATCCAATAGGACCAATGATCAAGGTCAATTAAGTTGGAAGCCAACTGAGATGGAGAATGAAAATTTACAGTAGTAGGTGGTAGTAGGCCCTAAAAGGTAAATCTTAATGGATACAGAGCTTTAGTTTTGATGATGCAGAACGTTTTTAGAGGTGGATGTTATTGATGGTTGTGAAACCATATAAATGTACTTAGTGTCAAAGAATTGTACATTGAAAATGGTTATGATCATCAGTTTTATGTTATGTGCATTTTATCACCATAAAATTAAGAGATAAAAAAACTATGCCATTTTTGCACACCAAAAAGACGTGGTTTCAGTTTTGTATATTGTTATTGTTACTTAGGAGGCATATTCTTTTTTTTCCGCCTGTGAATAAGGAAATAATCAGCTTCTTATATTGGATTACCCAGCAATTTCTAATGACACATAGTTACTCAAATATATTTTTCTCATTAGACAAAAACTTTCATTTGAAACCACTTTTCATGAAAATGTATGAGGTACACAAGAAAAGAAATAGCATAAATTTCCCATAAAATTCAGGTAATTACATCTTTTGTTTGCAAACTTCTGGGGAACGTAGATATCATATTCAACCCAGTCTTTAAATTTCAGAGGTGGAAGGAAGCGTACATTTTTTATTCTAACTCCTTCACACTATAGATAAAAACAATGAAGCCTGAGGAGCTGAATGATTGCACATGATCATCCTCAGAGCTGGGGAAAGAATAGGATCAAGGACATGGACACGCTCACCATGCCTTCGGCCTTGGGACACTCTTGCCAAAGTAGGGTTCCTTATGCATAATATTGTCTGTTCAAGGAGGACTCTCATTGACCAAAATCCTTTAGGGTGGGGGTGGGGGTGGGGAATCGTTTTTATAGGAATGGATCCAGATTATCATATTTCAAATTAATTGTATTAGAGTATTACTCATTTCAACGTTCTGTTAGTAAATAAGTCTGTAAGGCACAGTGTGCTGTGGGCTCTGAAGGTACTCCTAAACAGAACTAATCACATAGTTAGATATTACTAACAGAATGGCTGTAGCAGGACAGCTAGTATCATTCCTAAGCCTGGGAAACTTTATGATTTATAATCTATAAGTGAATCTTGCCTCAAAGTCAGTTGCAAAAAACAAAGTTACCTCAGAGCCCCATGAACCTTTGTTCTTCTGCAACTGTTGTTCTCTTGATGACCTACTTCTTGGCGATTATAACTTGACTTTCTGAAAGGTGTGCAGCACGGGTACACTTCCTCAGAGTGCTGTGTCTTTTAAAGAGGAAGAGATACTTTTTCTTCCATCCTTTTAGGTCAAGTGACAGCAACTACTTCTGAGATACAGAGACACTTCTCTGGGCAGGGCCCATCCGGTATCTGAATACGAAGCAAAGATCTTCCTCATAGTTAGATATTTTACATCTATTTACACAGTACCCACATCTCCCAGGGTTACTGGGACAAGAGAATGTTCCATGGTATGGCATGAAGAGAGCTGTGTATCAACAATGAACTAAACCCTCTGAGAAGTTGAGCTGAATCACTCTGCCCAGACATTCTTGGCCACTTCTGTAGCTTATCCTATTCTAAACAAATCAACTACACTTGGCATTCCAGGGAGAGGTTGGGATTTTTGAACAAAAGACTGAGAAAAATCATCTTAAATCATAAATAAAATATTTGTAAAGAAAAGATGGAGAAAATGCATAATTTTCATAGTTGGTGCTTTTCATCAAGGAGAAGGAACTTTGCTTCATATTAAAAATTGAATTTATGGATCTGCCAAAGAGCAGAAAACATCAATTACCAGTTGTGAAAAGAGAATTACATTCAGTTTTGCTAGAATGGAATGTGTAATTTAGCTGGATGATGTCACGGGTGTTATTGGTTGTGTGGCAGCACACATTTTCTGACAGTAATTTCCTTGTGGGTCTGCATAATCTTGTTGGCTGGTAACAGCAGAGCTGGTATAGGGTGCGGTAGCAAGAGATTCCCTCAAGCACTGTTAGGTAAGAGTTAGCATACAGTGCTACTTCTATTTCCACATTATGTTGGGCTTTCTTTTTCTTAAATTTTTTTTTCCATTATTAATATAACAACATAAATGAGCCTATAAATGAAACCCAAACAATTTTAATAGTCAAAGCCTAATAAAAGGAGTATGACCTTGGAAACACAAAATATTTTAAAATACTACCATGCTGCGCGTAAGGACAGGGGTACCTTGTGAGAAACTCATCATGACATGATTTATTTGTTATGCAAACAGCAGAGTGCAGTTAACACAAACACAGCTCCTAGGTCACCAGATGATGTGGTTTATGGAACCACCATCGAGTACGTGGTCTGTTTTTGGCCTAAACTTCATTATGAGACACATCTCTAGTTTTTGAGTCAAAGAAAAAGCAATTAAAACTGAAACTTCCAATTATTGGGAAATCATTGACAATGAGGCTACAGTATATACAGACTTTGATAGGAAAGAGCAGAGACAAATTTACACCCACCAATTCCTTTATGATTAAACAAAAAACTAAATGTAGAGAGAGCAATATGTACCTCATAAAATGAAGAGAGTAAAACCAACCCCCAACCATTAAAAATATAGCTGTTAATTTGTGACTCATCAAAGAGTGTCCATAGAACAGAATACTCTGGGGCACATGTTTTAGAGATGTAATATTCTTCTTTTATTGAAATGCCATTTGTCCAAGTGGTGTTAAAAGACAAAGATGCAAAATAACTAGGGGATACATCCCGATTGAGGTTTCTATTTTTCTCCTTTCTTTTCCAGGTGAAATGCATGAGAATTCAAAGATCACCTCCAAAAATATAATAACGGGGGTCAGGGTTATAGTTCAGTAGCACAGTGCCTACCTGGCCAGCATGAGGACTTGAGTTAGAATCCTATAAAACACACACACACACACACACACACACACACACACAGGTAAAGAGGAGTTAAGGGTTAAGGTTAAAAAGAATTACATTCTACCTTTTCATGCTTTTGTTTTTACCTTTTACATACTTGCCGCTGCATTGTTGAGAATGTATTCTTTATTCAAATATATAAATTTAGACTATACATGGTAAGGGGAACAGTTCATCCCTAATTCCCTTTTCTTTTTAAAGAGAATTCAAATTAGAATTAAGATGAAAAAAATTACTTTGTCTAGTGAAATTCTGTATCACCTCATTCCCTTTTGACTCACTCTTCTCTTGTTACTGAGACAAAATATTCAACACTCAAAATGAAGGCAGGAAAGGTTTATTTATCTCACAATTAGTGGATGTTTCAGTCCATTGTCAGCTGGCTCCAATGCAGAGTGGCACCTGGTGACACAGAGCAGGCCTCATAGCAGCGAACAAAAGCAAGAGCAAAGCCAGACAGCTAGCAAGCCTCTCTCCCCTTCTCACATTGTAATGCAGATTACCCACCCCAACCCCCCACCCCATGGCCAAGGTGTAGCACTCACATCTACAGTAATCAAACTCTATTAGCTGCCCCATGACTGTGTGTGGCTTTGAGGGAAGATCTATATACAACCAGAGCACCTTTGAAGGCAGAGGAGGCTTTTCCCTGACGTTATTTTCTCCTCTCCTAATCCTAATCATCCAGCCCTTTCGTATAAGCAGCCAATGTCCATTTCCTCTCCCAACCAGTCTGCAGGTGACCCTGAGGAAGAGAAAAGCTCGACATTTTGCATTCTTATTCTCTCTTTTTCCTTGGATTCTCACTCATAATCTTTCCATTTAAAATCAGTGTCATCAGCCTATACAAGAGTATTCTTCAGAGAACTATAACTCCAGAACATTGAGTTTTTCTCCTCTTTCCCTTCTGAGGATTCTAAATCTTTTCTAAATTATTTTAGAGTTTCATAAAATATTGGTGAAAATCTACATTATTTCCATTATTGTGGAAATAATCCTTGCTCAATTATTAAATAACCACGAAAGCAACATATTGATGACATATGTATGTGAAATTATGTACTAGGTGTATAAAAGCCTTTTTGTTGGTGAACTTAATCTACTAAAACAAATTCAGTGATACTGCAACTCATGAAAGGCAGCACTACTTATCATTTGATTGCTAAGTCTTTCTGCTGAGTTCTTCTCACACTTTTTATTTCAAATTCCCTGCAAACCTGAGCCTCTTCAGAAGTCTTTTTCCCTAGCTATAGGCTCCCCAAAATTGTACCCTCGGTTTCATTCGACCAGAAATGGTTCAGAAGTTGACATGCTGCACTGCAATATGATTAAGAGTCGATGTCCTGAGGAGAGGAATGGCTTTCATTCCTGGATCTCTCGTGCAAAATATAAAGGCAATTTCCTTTCCTTGTATAAATTTTGAATGAGCGTTGCCTCTTCATGCAAAATTGAGCTGAAGTCCTTACTTGATTTTTTATTTACAGCTGAAATAATGATGGCCCCATTTTCCAATAAGATTTTCCAAAGCTGCTACTCCCTTCCTGGGCTTTTCCTTTGGATTACTGGATGCCATCTGTTTGAGTCAATTTGAGCTGTTTTGACAAATACCATGACTGGGTGACTAACAACAGAAGTTTAGTTTTCACATTCTGGCAGCTGGAATTCCCGAGTGTCTGCACACACACAGCCTTGTTGATAAGGCCTCGTGCAACAAAAACAGTGAGCATGACCACCTAGGGTGCCTGTTGGATTTTAAGAGTTCTACTTTCTTGACCTACTCACTCTCCCGAAGCCCCTACCTCCAAAACAATAAAATTAGGGATGAAGATTTCAACATGTGAATCTGGGGAGACAAACAGTTGTAGTCTCTAGCACCCCCTATAGCACATTATTACAGAAATAATAGAAGATTTTTCCAAGGAAACCTAGAAGTCTTTGGACTGTCGAGGATAAAAACATGAATTTACAGTTAGGCTTTCTCTATAAATAACTCAGATCCACTAAGAAATATTAAATGAACAACCTTGGGGCAAAATCCATTCCTACCCAACACAAGCACCTGTTTTTTGGAATGGGCAGATGCAGTGTCATGCTTCATGGCCTCAGATCTCCATGAGAGAGCTCTTGGGAGCAGAGCTGATGTAACCACCATTCATCTGCCACTAGCAGCCCACCCAACCAGCCATGATGTAAGCTCTCCTCCACAGATGAAAACTGATGCCCTTCTCTCTTTCTTCCTGCTCACACCGGATGCAACATTTCATCAACAGTAGCTATTGTTAGTTACTGTAAAAAAGACATAAGGGAAATAACACTTATCCCACAGGAACACACAGACTTCTGAGAATTCAAGCCAATTCATAACTAAGGAAATTTAAAGGAAATAATTTTTCTGAGTCATTAACACACTATGTTACATAAGCATGTGTTCCACCACCCTCAAACCCTTAGTTTTGCCTTTCCCTTTTGCTTATAACTTATTTTTGTTCAAGGATTACAAAAATACCTGGATAGTTTCTTAAACAGAGTCAAAATTCTATAATGAATTTTGAAAGGCTAAATATAATGCATTCTCCTGCATCCATCTTAATACTTTAAAATAATGCAAGAGAGATAATTAGCATTTCTTTACTGAATGTATATGTGATATATGATTTAATTTACTTAGGGCTGACATGTACTGTGCTAGTTGTATAGTACTGTCATAACAAAGCAGCACAGATTGGATGGCTGAAAAAATTATTTTCTCATAATTCTAAGATCTAAAAAGTACAAACTCATAGTCTGGCAGGTTTGGTTTCTACAGAGGCCTCTCTGCTGGCTTACAGATGGCCCCTTTGCACTAGGTCCTCACACAGTCACTGCTCTGTGCACACACTTGTCTGTGTCCTAATCTCTTCTCCAGATGGGGACATTTGTCTTATTGGGTTGGGACCTGCTTATGCAATTTTGGGTTGGGACCTGCTTATGCAATTTTGTTTTTCCTTAATTACTTCTTTGAAATTCCTATTTCAAAATAGTCACATTTTGAAGAACCAGGGGGACCTTGCCATATGAATGGGGGAGTAAGTGAATCAGTCTCTAATTTAGACTGAAATATATTAGTCTCTCTATAACATGGTCCTTTAAAATTATGCCATGTGATATAATTAGGTGAAACTTTACATGCTGATTCTTTTCACAGTTTTATAATGAAATCTCTTAGGTTTCATAATGAATTTTATTAAATCCTACACACACATACAAAACCAAAAAAATTACATATTTGTATACAGTGTTTCAATGTAAATTTTTAATAAGCTGTTTGCTTTAAAAATAGTGCCAACAACTCTACTGCTTGCATCTTACAATTCTGCAGAAACAGCCCAGACTGATTCTGATCTTAGCCACACGACTTATTTTGGTCAGTTGGACACTAACAAGCAGGACATAAGCAAAGGCTTGAAAGTAGCTTGTGCACTGGGGCTTGCTCTTCTTTTGATCTCAGATCTCCTTCAGCTACACAAACAAGTCTAAGATTATGGATGAAAAGAAACACATGTTCCAGCTGCACTCCAACCCCAGTCAATCACTAGCCAAGCCCGGGAGGCAGAGCCAACAAACCACTACACTTGCATGAATAAACCCATCCAGGTTCAGCACAAGATCCCAGAGCTGACCTCAGCCCAAACTACCAACTCACTGAATCTTTAGCTAAGTTAGTGGTTATTGTTTGAAGAACCTAAGTTTTGTGATGAGACAGCCTGTTACGCAGTAAAAGCTAATCAATACAATGAAAACCTCAGAACCACAAACCTTAGAAGATGCTAATATAAATGCAAGTGAATAAAATTTGCGTGCACTTTAATGCATCTACAACAAAGCTGGTGAAAACCTTCAGTGATTAAAGAAAACCCTCCAAAAGTCAAGTTATACCACATGCTAGCAGAGGTGTAAGAGTGCACGAGGAGAAAAAAAAAGTGAGCAAAGTGATGTCAGAATAACTTAGAAAAGAATAGCAGTAAAGCAGACTGAGTTAAAATCAAAATTGCATGAACTATCACTCCATGTTATCACATACCCTTATGAAATTAGGTAATTTGGTTAAAAACTAATATAATATAATGGTGGAAATCTGAATTGTAGACTATTTAAAAGAAGTGTACGACTGCATCTTAAGTCACATGAATCAAACGCAAAGTGTGGCTACAGAAGCACTGTGGCTAAATCATAAGTAAAATGATTTTCTATTGATTTGTGAACACTATGCCAGGGAGGCGCAAGTGTGCTGGAAAGAAGAAGAGAGATGATTTACGTCTTGACCAGCAGGCCCTGTGAACAACAAGCCATACATCTGGTTGAATAGGAGGAGGCAGAGAGAGATGACTGTTCAGATACTGAAGAGTGTGCAAGTCCTTGCTGATGACTCAGCTTTCTGAAGCAGGCAAAGCCCAGCTCAGCAACTCTCGGAGGAGGCTACTTGTTCATTGCTAATTCATCTCACCTAGATAAATTAGTCTGTCTGCCCTAGTAGGGAAAGGCAGTGGCTGCAAAATCCAAATCAGAGTCCACTGACCAGATGTGCCTGTTCACAACAAGGGCTCCCCGGGGTGGCACCAGGAGTGTTTGCCACCTAAGACCACTAACCAAGGGGCATGAAAACGGCCAACCAGAGGTTTTGTGATGAAAGAACAGAAACAGCAGCACATGGGTTTAGCAGTGAAGGTGATTCTATCACACACTGCCCAAACAGAAACCATTTGGAGAACCTAATAACAGGGCTGAACCTACAGGTACAAACTTGAACTGCCCCAGGATTGGAGTCAAGCGTTCACAGGTTTAGCTTATAGAAGCTCATACAACAAAGAACACTTGAAAGGAAAATGCTGAACAAAGTACAAAGGAGATGAAGTGGAAGTTGGTAGAAGACTATGACTTAGAAAGAAATAAAAAGATAGCCAAGAGTCACACTGGAAACAGGTCGCCTTGTGCTGTTCCCATGAAGGAAGACCCAGAGCCTCACAAGATCCACAGAACCAACAATAGTCTCAGGAAGGAGAAATGCATTCTGGGAATTGACGACTCACTGTGAAAATTGCTTGGGAAACAAAGTGGCTGAGTAGGTAGGTAGTGGACAATGTTCTTGGTATAGACATTTAGGAAAGAAAAGAAAGCCTTTTGTTTTGTAGTATCTATTCATTTTTTAGAAATGGTTTTACAGTCAATTCTATTAAGCACTGCTTTAGATGATGTCAAGGCATCCAGAAGATAAGTTTTAGCAATCAGGAATTAATTTTCTACTGAGAAACACAAAATAAATGGGCTAGCACATGTATTTCTCATCATGGCAAGAACTAGAAGGAAAATAAACACAACACTGGGATGGGCAGTGTTGATAGGTGATGGATAAACTAATTAAGAGTTGATGAGGAAATTCCTGAGAAGATCAGTTTTGAGTTGAGCATCCAAAATGAAGCTGGTCAAACAAAAACTTCAAGGGGAAGAACATTTCAGATGGAAAAGAGAGCTGGTAAAATGAGTCTTATAACAAGAACAGGCAACATAGCTGCAGTAAAGGAAATGAGAGACAGGAAGAAAGAAGGTGAGGTTGGAGAGCTGGGGTGCAGAGTACATAGCAGGAACTCTGTTTTACTTGAGTTTTCCCATAACCCATCAAAGGGTCACTGTTGAGGGGAGACGTGATTCAAATGAAGCACCCTCTTAAAGCACCTGCAAGCAGGCACAAGGGCTGAGGGTTTGATCCCCGGGCCTGCAGTGCCAGCTCCATCCCTGGGGCATGCTTAGACAGTGATAGAAACTGGGCATGGTGGCACTCACCTACAATTCCAGCTCTTCACAGGCTATAAAACAGGCAGATCACTACAGGTCCGATCTAGTAGTGAGACCCTGAATACCCTGTAGACCTATCCCTAAAATAAATAAATAAATAAATAAATAAATAAATAAATAAATAAATAAAACAGCACCCTCCTTGTGCCCCAGAGAACAGGTTATAACCAGAAAAGAAGAGAATTTGGAGAACAGTCAATGGCTTGTTGCATTAGTCTAACCAAGGGGTAGTTTGGCTTAATAAAGAATGAGATAAGCTGTTCTGTTCATCTGTGTTTTGTGATGGCTCAGATGTGGAGCTTGTGAGAAACCTTTACTGAGCCACCTGGAAGGATGGTACAATAAATGGAAATCTGGAGGAAAGCACATCTACCTCTGACTTGCAAATGTATTAAACTTGAGATGACTCTTGAACATCCAGCTATGTACATCAAAAAAGTAGAGTGGGTATGGCTATGAATTCTAAATGCAAATCCAGAGCTGCAGATAGAAATTTTTGGAATTATTAAACAGAAGTGTCATTTAAACCAGAGGACTAAACAAGATTAATTCTGCAGAAAGCACATCCTGTGTAAAGGCAATTGGGTGACAGTCTGAAATTTAGAGGTTGCTTTGAAGACACCAACACAACCAACTAGAAGAACACAGCCAATGATGTTTGGGGAAAAATAATACTAGTGGCCCAGAAGCCGAGCAAGACAGAAGAGCCAGCCACACTCACAGGAGGCACCAGGACTGAACAAGAAAAGTACAGAAAAGTAATGTTTGCATTTTGCAGCACAAAGATTAGTAACAATCTTGACAAACACTATGTGGGTACAAGATGGGAGTGCATGATCTACTGGAATAGGATGACATGAAGAATGAACCTTTAGGCATGTTTATTCTAACATCCCTTCCAAGAGTCCTACCCATCCCTGCAGTTTCATGTTAGATGAACGCTAGTGCTCATGGGTTCTGCTCATAGAGGTTCACTGTTCTGTCCCTTTGTGCACCCCAACGGAGAGCTGCCTCTGCAGATCTGAGTTACTTCAACAGAACCACTGGCGTGAGTGGCTGCATGCAGAAGTTCTTCCTTCCCTCAAAACCACTTCTAAATTTTGTTCTCAATTGGCAGGTGCCAGTTACACAAGGTTGTGGGGTACAATTTAATAATTCAATATTTGTACACAATGTAGAATCACAACATCAAGGCAATTAGCATTTCCGCCCCCTTTGACAACAGTCGTTTCTTTGTGTCAGGAATCTTCAAACTCCTTTCTTACAGTTCTTCATAAAATATAGTAAATTGTTGTGAACTATACTCAACCTATTGCGCTCCGGAAACCTAGAGCTTACTCTTCCTCACTGTAATTTCGTACCCATTAGCCTAACTCTATTTACCCCCCCCCACTCTTCCTAGCCTCTAGCAATCATTTCTACAAGATCTGCCTTTTCAGTTTTCCAGTAAAAATATGTACTATTTATCTATCTTTCTCTGGCATATTTCACTTAATACAATGATCTCCAGTGTTATCCATGTTACTGTGAATGACAGAACTTCACTCCTTTTATGAGTGGACATATTGTGTATACATACCACATTTTGCTTATTCATTAATCTGCTGATGGACACATAGGACAATCTTATATCCTGACTACTGCAGTGATGTAAGAAATACATGTATTTCTTTGATACACTGATTTATTTGATACCCTACAACTGGATCACATGATAGCTCTAGTTTTTGTTGTTTTAGGAAACATACACAGCAAAGAAGTCATGCTCTCTATAATGAGATTCACAGGCTTCAAAGACCAACTGAGTTAGTCTCATGCTCTTTGTTAGAGAAAGAAGTTACATAAAGGTTTCTCTAGCAGTTCTTCCTGGAGAACAGAACAGAAGTCCCATGCATAAACATAAGAGTAGGCCTGTAATATTTTCTCTTACTCTAGGCTGGATAAGCTACGGCCATTGTTTTCTTGTGATTCTCTGGTTGTAGCTTTAATGAATATAAGGCCAAATGCCCTGGAATGCCTTTTTTTTTTTTGTCTCTCTAGAATGTAAGATTAATAAACCTATTTTCACCAGAGGCTGAGATCCAAGCTTATCTAAGATATTCTTATCTAAGTTTATCTAAACTTAAATAGGCATCTGCCCCTCTTTTCTACTTGATCTTTCATGAACAGAGAATTTTTTAAAAAACCAAATTCTAAACTATAAACATATGTGCATGTGTATACAGAGAGAGAGAGAGAGAGAGAGAGAGAGAGAGAGAGAAGCCATCTGGCAATGAAAAACATACAAGAAGAGTACCTCTGAGCTGTGTAGTGAGACCTTATACCAAATACATAAAATTTTTAAAAATAAGAAAGAAGAGCCCCTCTCTTGCTGTCTTCTGGACCTGAGAGATGATCCTCTATCCACCTACGGCCTTTAGATGCATAGTGAAGGCCTGAGGAGCAGCGAGTAGTAGATGTGTCCTTGAGTTTCACTAGAGGGTATAGAATACTTCTGGAAAAAGCATATTAGGATGATCAAGAAGAACATAATTTTGCATTCTGATTGAGAGACTTTCACTTGAAATTGAGAAGGAAGCTGAAGTATTCTCAGTTAAAATGAGACAAATACGGAGCTAGTTAATATCACCTTTTACATTAAAAAAAAAAAAAGATTAACAGTGGATGAGATGCCCAGGAATTCAGAGAATATAAGTGAAGGTACAAAAACCTACATCTGTTTTGCAGATATGCACCAATGTATACAGGATAGATTAGGCGGGAATGTCAAGGTGAACTTGAGGCTTAGCAGAGATCAATTTTGCTTCATAAATATCAAGAGGACTTAGTGGTATAGAATTCATTATGACGGAAATGGTCCGAAGGTGTATCCTGTGCAAAAGAAATCAATCAGATAAAAATGGAAGCAAAATAAAGTTACAACCAAGGAGTTGGTAGCAGAATGTAAATCTACAAAAGTAAGAATGTCAGTGCCATAAAGGCAGGAGGCCTGCAGGTGAGCTGCTACAGGTGTGTTCTGTGAGGGGGGTACTGTGTGAAAAATACTGAACAGTTTTTGAAATGGGCCAGCAAGCTGGACTTGTGTTATTGTAGAGACCAGAAGGGTACCAGGAAGCAACTCCTCTCTTGCCTTCATTTTACCATGAAAGAATTTCTATTCCAAGAAGAAAAACAACACCAACAACAAAACTGGTGTCACTTCTGCCTATTGGTCCTTTATTTACTTCCTTACTTAGAAAGAGGAGGTGGGTCGGCCAGACAGCTCAGCAGACTAAAGCTCCTGCTTAGGCAAGCTCAGGGGACCAGGGTTCAATCCCCATGCCTGCCCCGCCCCCGAAGCACACTGAGACAGTGAATGGGACTGGGCGTGGTGGTGTGCACCTGTAATCCCAGCACTTGGGAGGCTGAAAACAGGAGGATCACTACAAGTCTGATCTGTGCAATGAGACCCTGTAGTAAATACATATAAATAAATAAATAAAGGAGGGAGTTATGTGACTGGTAGCAAGATTCAAACTTCAACTGATGTACATTTTGATTGGAACAAAATAATGATGTAAAAATCAAGTGACACGATTTATACTTACCTCTTTTTCTTCTTTCTTGGGGTTTGCTATAGATGAGTCAGTGATTATTTTTCTAGCTAATTTTCCATATCTACAATTGTGTCTTAAACCTACAAGACTATAGAATGCTTCTGACAACAGGAACATTATTTTTTGTTTATTTGTTCTTTTTGAGGCAGGATCTTGCTATGTAAATCAGGCCGGCCTTCAACAAACTGGGTAGACCAGGCTGGCCTCAAATTTGCAGTGATCCTCCTGCCTCGGCCTCTCCAGTACTGGTGTTATAGGGTCTGCTACCACGCCCAGCTAAGAATACCATAATGACAGGTAATTGTCTGCTTTAGAGATACCTGCTGTGTGTGGTATCCTAGATGCAAATCCATGAAGGCATTAGAAAGCACAATTGTTGATGAAGGTCTAAGCCACCTGCTCCAGTCCAGAGCTAGTGAAGCAAAATAGACATACTGAGCTCATATGTCTGTCTGTATTTATTTCTCCCTTAGATGCCTAATCTTCTAATAAGGAGCACTTGGGTTATTCCCATTTTAGAGCCATGTAGGTAACTGAAACTGTTCTATTTTACATTTTATTTTCAGAGTTTGAGGTACACAGCTCACCTCAGTCTTAAGCCACCTTCCATCTCTCTGGACAGCTATGAATCACATTCTTCATACTCCAGCTCAAATTCTACTTCTTTGACTACTGCTCTCAACAACAAGTTGAGTTTTCTCTAGTAATTATAAGGTCCTGTTACGGTTTGTATATAGGTGTCCCTCCTCCCAAACTTCGTGCAGTCACAGGGCAGCTTCTGGAGTTTGTGGTTGATTATCATGAGTGTGGATGTTGCACCTGCCCTGGTAATTTGCATTACAATGTAAGGAGGGGAGAGAGGCTAGCTAGCTCTCTGAGCTGCTGCCACTTGTTTTGCTCTCTGCTCTTTGCTGCTGCCAAAAAAGGTTGCTCTCTGCCATGTGCTGCTCTGCCTTGGAGCTAGCTGAGTATGGACTTAAACTTCTAGTAACTGTGAGCTAAATAAATCTTTCCTTCCTTAATTTTGAGTATTAGGTATTTGTCCCAGCAACAAGAGAAGAGTAACTGAGACAGTTTCTTAGAATATACATGCATAAGTTATAAATGCCTTTGTACCACAGCATCACTTTTAGCCTGTTCCTATCTCTGTCATACAGGAGTCTGAGATGTTTCAGGATCTCACCCACAATTCAGGCTTCTCACATCTGGCATGGCAGTGTATTCATCTGTTCTAAACTATTCCAATTGATGCCCATTTCCATGGCTCTAGTAATAAAATGCCAACTCTTTCCCTCAAAAGTGTTCTCTAATGAGTATAGTTATATTGTCACCCAAAGCCATCAACCTTTTGTGTCTTAAACTGAGTCTCTTTTTCCTGTCTTTAAAATAAATCCTAATTCAGGTTTGCATAAAGTCTCAGCACAGTAACTGCCTTTGATTCTCTTCCAGCGGCAAGATTTCAATTCTGTCTTTGAAAGACACCAAAGTAGTTGCTCTAAAACGCAAACAGGATACTGTTATTTTCTTGTTTATAACCCAGCTACAGCTCCCCCACAGAGAAGCCCAAATTGCAATGTCCAGTCTCTGATTGTATCTGATGTTCCACCAATTTATTGTTATGAATTAAACTTTAACTTCATCAAATGCAAGAGCTTACCTACCACATGCTGTCTCTCCTCATTTTGTCTCTGTCCATGTGGTCTTCTCACCTAAACTTCCCTTTCCTGCATTTCCATCTTCCTCTAACTTAGTCCTGCTCTGGGATACAGCGCAAGCATTGTCTAACTCCAGGCCACTTCTTTACTACTTCTGATCACCCCTCATTTGATGAGAACTTTCTACACATTACATAGCTTGTGTTACCATTTTTTAATTTCCAGTACACTGTTTATATGTTTTCACATTTATTTCTTTCCACAAAACAGGACAGCTTTAGACATAAAGAATTGCTTTTTCATGACTCGGTAAACTATGGTTCTGACAAAATTGTAGTCCACAAGAAGGAGCGCATAAATTTTTTTTGCAAGATTTACTGCAAAACACCTCAAACATATACCAAAAACATGCTATAGGCATCTATATAGCTACTACATTGTTGCTGTTGTTATTGTTGTTTTGAAACAGGGTGTCACAATGTAGTTCCAATCAGGTTGGCTATGTGGCCCAGGCTAGCCTCGAACTCACAATGATCCTCCTGTCTTAGTCTCTCAATTGCAGGGATTATAGGTATGTACCACCACACCTAGCCATAGCCACCATTTGTATTCTATCATCATTTTTCCAAAACTGCCTTCTCACATTCTACTTATCCCTGTATTAATTCACCAGTCTGTTCTGTTTTGAATATATGTCAAAGTAAATTAAAAATACTTCTAGATTTTCCCTAAATCTGTCAGCAAGCATATTACAGTATATTAATTGGCTATATACTTTCCCTTTGAAACAAAATTCACACACAATGAATGTACAACTCTTAAGCATACATTTGCTAAGTTTTAACAAATACACATATATCAATAACCTATTCATTCTTCCCTAAAGTGTCTTTACTTTTCTGTCAAAAATCAGTTGTCTAAATTTGTGCTGATTGATTTCTACTTACTCTGTTTCATTACATCACCGTATATGCCTACTCTCACCAATAACATTCTACCTTGAGTACTACTTCATTATATATATATATATATTTTTTTTTTTCTTTTTTTTTTTCAGAACCAGGGATTGAGCTCAGGTCCTTGCGCTTGCCAGGGAAGCACTTATTCCACTGAGCCATCTCCTGGCCCCTATACCTTCATTATAAATCTTGAAATTGGTCATATTGGTTGCTATTTCTCTTATAGCATAAAGAACTTCCTTCTACCAGGCTACCAGGGAGGTAGCTCAGGGACATAAGTGTCTTCCTGGCAAGCACAAGGGCCAGAGTTTGATTCCATATATATATATATATAAACTTCCTTCAACCCTAACTACAAGCTGAGTCTTCTAGTAAAAATTTCTTAGTTGTATCCTAAATGTCTTTATTTCGCATTCCCTCTCTCTCTCTCTCTCTCTCTCTCTCTCTCTCTCTCTCTCTCTCTCCTATTTAGTACAGGGTCTACAGGGTCTCACTACACAGACCAGACTTGTAGTGATTCTTCTGTTTTCAGCCTCCCAAGTGCTGGGATTACAGGTGGGCACCACCACACACAGTCTCAGTAGCCATGTCAGTGCACTCCAGAGGCAGGACTGGCATGGCATGCAGGGATCAGACCTCAGTCCCTGTGTCTGCCTAAGCAGGTGCTTTAATCCATTGAACTATCTGGCTGGCCCTGCATTCATTCTTAGAAGGTTATTTTTTTCTGGGTGGAAAATTCTGAATTAACAGTTTTCTTCTTTAGTGCTTTAAACATTCTGCTATAACATATACTGGCTTTTATTTTACTAACAAGAGATTAATAATAGAATTGTCCTTACTTATGTATGCTACCTTTTTCTGATTATATTCAATATTTTCTCATAGACTTTGGTTTTCTGAAGTTTGACTTTGCTTTCCTTGTGTTTAGTTTTTTTTCTGTATATATCCTGTTCAGATTTTTCTAAGGTTCTCAATTTAGTAGATTGATATTTCACTGAACTAAATATTTTGATCATTTCTTCCCTACTACTTCTCTTTTCATTCCAATATATAAATTATAGCTATGAAAATTGTTTTCATATTTTATCCTACGTCTCTAAAGCTGTGTGAATTTTAAAGATTTTTCTCTCTATTCTTCATATTTAAACATTTCCATTGATCTATTTTAACTCATTCTCTCTCTCTTTCTCTCTCTCTCTCTCTCTCTATCTCTCTCTCCTATCATCTCCTTTTTAGACAAAGCCCAGTTAGTGAATTTTAAAAATTTAAATTCTGTAGCTTTCAGTTCTAGAATTTCCATGAAATACTTTTCACTTCTTGACTAAACTTTCTCTTAATTCATTATGAGTGTATTTTCTTCATGTGCTGTGGTACCATTATAATAGCTATATTAAAATTGTTACTTCTTCATCTTGGGGTTGGTCTTTATTCACTTTCTTGTCTTGAGACTGAATCTAGATTTCCTAATTTTTTATTTATGTGAAGTACTTTTGGATCATGCTTGCTGCAGTACTTCACTCCTCTAAAGAGTGTTGCTTAATTTATATGTTAAGAGAAAATTAACGTGATATGCTTCAAATTTCAAATTCAATCTCTTGGGTTGTAGTATCAATCCCATCCTCCTCTACAGTGCTAAGAATCTCCCTGAATATTTATGCTTTAGCATTTAGACAATGGCATATGCAAACAGTCAATGTTTAGACACCATCTGTATGAATTCATCACTTTCCAGATCCTGTATTGTTCAGATCTTTGTTCTTTGATTCTTTAGACCAAAAAAAATTCAGATTTCTGTCTCTGTTTTCACATTCTGCAATATTATATACTTTGTACACAAGGCAAAATGGAATCTCCACTTGATATAGAAGCTCTGAAGGCAGAAAAGCACCAGGGTCTTCTCCTTCCTGTAATTGTTCATTCCCCACATGATTCTGCCTGAATTTTGTTTCTTTCCAGTCCATCTGGCCAGTAGTGTTGGCCTGCTTTTGCTTGTTTTATCCAGGTCTTACACTTGTTATCTATAGAAGGGGCAGTCAGATAGGAGATTACTCAAGAGTTAGAAACCAGTTTGAAAATTCATAAGTATTTACCCAATGAAGGCCATCTTCTTTTATCTTAAAGACAGAAATATTTATTTGTCCATCCATCGTTACATCCCAAGTGTCAAAAATATAACATGGCACATTTTAAGTACTCCATAAACATTTGTTTAAAATGAATGGTCATTGTCTTAGTTACTTTCCTCATTGCTGAGATAAAATAGCTGGCATCCAAGGGCCAGTCAAATAGCTCAGCAGATTAAAGCACCTGCAAGCAGGCTCAGGGCCAGGGGTTCGATCCCCAGGGCATGCTGAGATGGTGATTGAGACTGAACGTGGTGGTGCGCACCTGTAGTCCCAGCTCTTGGAAGGCTGTAAACAGGAAAATCACTGTGAGTCCAATGTAATAGTAAAACCCTAAACACCCTGTAGACCCTTCCCTAAAATACTATATATATATATATATATATATATATATATATA
>NDGN011558471.1:0-14164 GCA_002564285.1 Tympanoctomys barrerae | reverse complement strand
GGTGGGCTGAGCTGGCCACACACACACACACACACACACACACACACACATAAAATAAAATAAGTTAATTGTTTCAATTCACCAATCAAAAGACAGATTGGAAGAATGTTGTTAAAGATGCATGACCCAACATTCTGCTGCATAAAAGAAACATGTTTAATTTAAAAAGAAAGTATTGGACTGAAAGTCATTGGATAGAAAACAATGCACCATGTGACAGGAACACAGAAAAAATTCTGGATACGTATTCCATCTTCAGGCAAAGAGAATTTCAATCCAAGATTATTTAAAAGAGATAAAGGTCATTATATCATTATAAATGGAAGAATCCAAGGAAAACAGGTAACAATCATAAACATATATGCAATAAACACCAGTGCACCTGAGTATATTAACAGACATGAGATGTCAAAGAAACATTAATGCAATTATATTAGGAAATCTCAATACCTCAGTGCCACAAAATACAGATTGGCTACACCAAAGATCAACAATGAAGTGTTAGAACAGAACCAAACTTTTGAAGAAAAAGACTTACTAGATGTCTATAGAGTATTCCATCCCACAATATCAGAATACACAGTCTTCTCAACTGCACATAGGAAGTTTTCTAAAATAGAACACATTCTAGCTTATACAATATAATTAATTAAATACAAAGGAATTGAAATTTTCTCATGCATATTACATATTACATACCATACTGCAATGAAACTGGAAATCCATGTCAAATGGAACCACAGGCATTTCATAAACTCATGGAAAGGAAATAGTATCTTCCTGGACAACCAATGGATCACAGACAAAATTAAAGAAGAAGCCAGAGAGTTTCTATAATGAATGACATCCTAGAATTTATGGCATAAAATTAATGCAGTGCTAAGAGGGAAATTTATAGCAGTGAATATGCATATCAGGAAAACAGAGCAAGACAAAATAAACATCTTATTATTAACCTTCTAAAGAGGAGAAGCAGGTTAATACCACAGCTCAGAAGAAAGGAAATGATGAAGATAAGAAAAGAAATTAACACGATGGAAATTAAGAGCAAGCCAAAGAATCAATAAATTGAAGAGATTGTTTTTTGAAAGACTGAATAAAATCGACAAATTCTTATGCCTTATTATAAAAAAGGAATACACAAATCCATGCAATCAGAAATGAAAATTGTGAAATCACAGTGAACCACACAGAACTCCAGAAGATCATCTATACCAACTTTGAAAAATTGCATTGTATTAAGATGGAAAATTCAGAAGAAATCAACAGTTCCTACATATAGATGAATTACTCGAGCTGATTCAAGAAAATAGAAAAGTCCTTAAAATAATCAATCATTCAAATTGAAGATATAGTTAAATATCAACCAACAAATAAAGGCCCAGGCCCTGAAAGATTCTCTGCTAAATTCCGTAAGAAATTTGGAAGTACAATACCATGTACTTCTCAAACTCTTTAATAAAATTGAAACAGAAGCAATACTCCCTAATTTATTCCTGGAGGCAAACACTATCCTAATGCCAAAACTGGAGAAGGTCCCAAAGAAGAAAGAAAATTACAGGTAAGTTTCCTAATGCACATAGATTCTAAAATCTTCAATGAGGACTGGCCTGATAGCTCAGTGGATTAAAGCACCAGCTTTGGCAGAGCACAGTGGCTGGGGTTGGACCCCTGGTGTGTTGTGCCGGCCCCACCCCCTGGGCACACTGAGACTGCAATTGAGACTGGGTGTGGTGGCACCTGCCTGTAACCCCAGAACATGGGAGGCTGAAAATAGAATCACAATGAGTCTGACCTACATAGTGAAACCCTGTAGACCCTGTAGATTCTGTCCTAAATGCAGGGGAAAAAAAAATCCTCAATGAAATATTGGCAAGCAGAATGCCACAAATCATCAAAAAGATTATACAGCAAGAAACAAGTGGGATTCATCCTAGGGATGCAGGGATGGTTTAACATCTCTAAGCCAATAAATGCAATACACAGTACAAACAGAGACAAAGATAAAATCACACACACACACACACACACACACACACACATAAAAAAGCTTTGGCAAAAGCCCAGTACCCATTTATGATAAAAATCTCATGGAATACTATAATATGTTGATTTATATGAATCTGACAAAAGCCATCTGTTATGGTTTGTGTCTAGGTGGTGTCCCAAAGCCTCATGCAGTCATGGGTCTGTTTCTGGAGATTGTGATCCATTATTGCAGGTATGGTTGCTGCACCTTCCCTGGAGCAGGTAATTTGCATGTTAATGTAAAGAAGCAAGAGAGGCCAGTGGTTGCTATTGTTGCTGCCACTCCCTTTGCTCTCTCCTCTTTGCTGCCACCTTGAAAGGTTGCCCTCTATTATGTGCTGCTCTGCCTTGGAGCCAGCTGAGTATGGACTGAAACCTCCAGTAGCAGTGAGCTAAATAAATCTTCCCTCGTTTTGAGTGTTGGGTATTTGTTCCAGCAATGACAGAAGAGTAGCTGAGACACCATCTATGAAAGGCCAACAGCCAGCATCATTCTACAATGTTAAAAACTGGACTCTTCACTCTAAAATTAGGAACAAGACAAGGATGTTCACTGTCTCCACTCCGCACAACATAGTCTTGGAATCTTTAGCCAGAGAAATTATACAAAGAAAGAAATAAAGGGAATGTCAACAAGAAAGAAAGAAGTTAAATTACGATTTGCAGATGAAATAATACTCTACATGGAAGTCCTTAAATATTTCACTAAAATATATTAGATAATAAACAAATAAACAAATTTAATAGCATACCTTGATACAAAGTGAATACTTAAAAAGCAATAGCCTTCTTGTACATGAATGACAAACTAATTGAGAGAGAATTTATGAAATCAATGTCTTTCACAATAGCATCCCCTCCCCAGAAGTAACCTAGGAATCAATCTAATGAAGAATGTAAAAGACCTCTACATCAAAAACTATGAACCCTGAGGAAAAAATGATTGAATTGGATATCATGAAATGGAAAGATATCTCTTGACCTTCGGTAAGAAGAAGCAATGCAGTAAAAATAGATATACTTCAAAACTGTTATACAGCTGTAATGTAATTCTGGTTGAAATTCCAATAACACATCACACAGAATTACAGAAAACAATCCTAAAATTTATTTGAAACCAAGAGGCCTAGAAGAGCAGAGGCAATCCCAGGTCACAAAGGCGAGGCAGGAGACATCCCAATCCCTGACTTGAAATTATAGTATAAATCTATGGTGATAAAAACAGCATGGTACTGAAAATAAAACAGAAGATCAATGGAGCACATTAGCAGGGGCAGAAACAACTCCAGACATGTTTAGCCACCTTGTCTTTGACATAGATGTCAAACACACTCACGGGCAGTAAAATAGACCCTTTAATAAATGATACTGGAAAAACTGGCTCTACACATACCAAACATTACAATTGGACCCAGACCTTTTACTGTGCACTAAATTAAATTTGAAATGGTTCAGAAATCTAAATAGTAATAAAGAAACATCAAATATACTGTAACATAGTAAGGTAAAACTCTAGAGAATATTGGAGTAGTCAAAGATATTATGAATAAAACCCTCATTGCACAGGAACTTCACACAGAATCAAGAACTGGGACCTCATCTTATTAAAAAGTAACAGAAACTACAGATATGGTGAAGAGACAACCCACAGTGTGGGAAAAGATTTTTTCAGTTGTTCCTCAGACAAAGAATGGTTATCAGGAGCATATACAGAATTAAAAAGTGTTAGACCTCTCAAATTTAAAGAGTCAATCCAAAAATGTTATCTAAGATGAATGCACATTTCTAAGATGATGAAGTATAGACAGCAAACATATATTTAAAATGTTTTAACATCACTGGTTATTGAAGAAATAAAACAAAACTGAATTTCTACCTCACCTTGGAAAGAATGAGTATTATAAAAATAACAACCAATAGCATAAGCTGGAGGAGCTGGAGGAAAAAGTGAACCCTTCTCTACTGTCGGTGGGAATAGATTGGTACAGCAATTTTGGAAATCAGTGTGGAGATTCCTTATAAAACTTTAAGTAGAGGTCTGATTTCACACAGCTATTCCCCTTCTGGGTATTTTCTCAGAAAAATTAAAAACACCATCACAGCAACATATGTACATTCATGTTAATAGCATATAATTTATAATAGCTAGCATTTTTAAACCACCCAAATGCCAATCAACTGAGGAATGGATTAAAAAATGTGGTATTCTGGTACAATGGAGTACTACTCAGCCACACAGGAGAATAAACTGGAGGCTTTTATAAGTAAATAGATACAACTTGAGACCATACTCATAAATGAAATAAACAAGATTCATATATATAAATGTCACACTGTCTCTATACTCTGAGAAACTAAAAGAGAAAAGATCCAAAATATAAAGTGGATGTTCAACAAAAGGAAAGAGAAATTGGGATAGGGAAGATGAAAAGAGAAATTTAAAAAAAATATATATATATATATAATTTTGTTTTTTTTATTTTACTTAAAAAGAAACTATATATGTATATAATTTCTTTTCTTTTTACTAGAAATTATATATATAAATATATATATATATATAAGTTAAGATAGTTATATGACTAATTTATTTTAGTTCATTGAAAAGAAAGATTTGTGCTATCATTGTTTGGATAATTAAATGCCCCTGTCTTGTACTCTAGTAACTAATTTAAAGATAACAACATACAATGTATTAACCATGATTACCTTCCTATTATCTTGTTTTGAAATTTTGTTTTATATTTTCTTTTTAAAATATAAAGCATAGTTGCCCTTATTTTCTAAAATAATATTTAGTCATAAAACAAAAAAAAAAACTTATCAACGTATCAGACTGTGTGTGTGTGTGCGTGCGCACATGCACGTGTGTGTGTATGTAGTGTGTTTGTCTGCATATGTGTAAGTATGGATGTCCCAGATCCCAAGTGTCAGGCATACTTCCCTAGACAGAGAGATTTCCTATATGTGAGGAAGGGTCTTTTCCACAAATATGGTGTCTTAGTGAGATTTTTATGGGTTTTTTTAAAATTGTTTTCTTATTTAAAGTTGGGTACAGTATAATTTATTAATGCCACATGATGAAATATGTCTTCTTTAGGCTCTCCTTCAGAAGGTGTGAGATGCACCCTGTATCATAAAGTACAGATCCTGGGGTGTAGAGCACAGATCCTGGGGTGTAGAGTACAGATCCTGGGGTGTAGAGTACAGATCCTGGGGTGTAGAGCACAGATCCTGGAGTATTGAGGCAAACACTTACATGAGTTTAGGGTCTCATACAGTCTTTCAGAGCTATCGAGAGGATTCACAGTTCTTAGAAGCCATTTAGACCATAAAGTCCAATACCATCTTTCTGCAGCCATATTCACTGACATATCAGGGAATTACTATGACAGCTTTGTCAGCGAAAGCAACACAGCCGTAGCATCAAAGATGGAAGAATGTGTATCACTGATGCAGTCACAAGTAAATAACTTGTCCTTTGCGTGGCCAAGGATGTTCTTCAGTGAACTCTCCAATTCCGACCTTATTACCTTCTTATTATAGTTGATATATTGTTTTAACTTGAGAAGTTTAGAAGCTTAACTAACTCAGCAGTTCTACTTCCTAGGGTGCAGTGGGCATGTCCCAGGGTGTCTGTTTAGACTCCAGGATGTTTCAGTGGTTGATTCATCATGTCAACTTGAGAAGTTCATCCAAATGACTCAGCAAGGACCCAGGGTCTTCTCTTCATAATCATCCAGAGCCTATGCAATAGGAGGGCGAGAAGATGGTGTGACTGATACACTAACCTAGATTGGATAGCTTGCACACAATATAAGGGAAGAAGACTTCTTTCCCACCTTTTCACTGTTATTGCGTTTGTTATCTTCTGTCACCATGCAGTATTCCCTCTCTGCCCTGCAAGTCTGCCTTGGAGCCAGCTGATTATGGACTGAAACCTCCATATACTGTGATGTAAATAAATACATCCCTCTTCAACTTTGGGTGTCAGGTATTTTGTTCCAGCAATAAAGGCAAAATAGCCCAGAGGCTTCTTAATGTCATCATATTTGCCAAATTTATCTAGCTAGGAGGTGAGTGTTGGACATGAATATACAAAAGATCATAACAGAGGACTTTCCATGGGTCAGCGTGGTTATGTCCCAGGCTTCAGAATGCCAATACACTTAGGGGTGTATGCTGGTGACAATCTTCTGGGAAATAGGACAGAATTTCCCAGAGCAGTTGGTATGCTTGGAACTTAGGGTGGCAGAGATGGCATAAACATTCGTCTTGCACTCTTCCCCAATGCCAAAACTGTCAGAGATACTCCTGGTCAACGAGGATAAAGAACTGGTTCATCGGGAAGCACTGCTGAAAATCTCGAAGAAAAAACTATCGTTTTTCTCTTGTTTCATCACCATCATAACCATGGGGCAACCGGCAAAAGAAACAGGGACAATTACCTTTGGGACAGCACGGTTAAAGCAGGCTCCACTCTTTTCCAAGGCTGTAAGTAGAGAGCAGAAGATATCACAATCTATTCGGCATCAGCATTATGGCATTGGATTTTAAAGAGACCTTGTGTCTGATGGTGAAAGTGACTTTTCCATTGGTCACCAGGTTCTAATCCTCATTCTTGACCCTGTCATTGAATTAGATATGGGTGGCATCAAGTAGAGTCCATAAATTCTATAATCCTGATCGATGGAGGCATTTCTATTCCAGTAAACATCTGCTTTGCTGAAACTCACAGCAGCCCTGGTGGCCAGGCAACTCATAGGGATGGAGTCATTTATTCCAATCTTCACATGGTGACGTCTCAAGGACAAAGTTCGTACTGAATTAAAAAATAAATGCAGCAGACTTTCAATACAGGATCATGGTGTTTGCAGTGCACTCCAAAGTTGATACAGTCTTGTGTTTCACACTGAGGGGGTGAGCATGTCCAAATCACACTACTTTCTGTGACACTATATTATTTCCTGAAGGTTTTCCTAGCCTGCAGGATCTAACATCTATATTAGCTGAAATGATTTTGCTGCTTCTTGTGAGCTGGAAAAAGTATTTTGATGATAGTGATATTTGCTTTCAATTAATTATTTTTCTTGAGTGTTCCTAAATATCGTGATTCAGGATAGAATTCATTTTCCTGTTAGGATTTAAGGTGGGGGACACATAACCAGTACATAAGTCACTTTGTCATTGCTGGGACAAAATGCCCAGTAGCACAATTTAAGGAGAGCTTTATTTCAATTCATGGCTTCAGAGCATCTAGTAGGTACCATTTGGCTCTGAGACAGAAAGGGCGCAGGGTATCATACAAGGGTATGATGTAGGGAAACTGCCCAGCTCCCGTAGATGAGGAGCACACAGAGAGAGGGAAACTCAGACAAAAATCCATCCTTCCATATCATGCTCCAGGGACCAACTGCTATGACCAGTCTCTACCTCCCAACATCGATGACCCAATCTACTGATCATTATAGTGATACGATCAACTTCCACTCCTCCACTTCTGAACCAATGAGATTTTGGAGAAAGTTTTAGATCCTAACTATAGCAGCTAGAAAGGCTATTCTACACTTCTGAAGCCATAAACAAAGAGAAATAAATCTACCCTCTTGTGAGATAAAGAAATTTCATCCTTTTGTTTTGCAGCAAGTCTGTACCTTCTTAATGACTTTTTGCTGATTGATATAATTTCTGTCTATCAAGCAAGATAATTCGTAAGAAAGTCCTTAAAGTGAACAGGACACATTACCACAGCACTTGGGGCCTGTTATTCATACGCACTTTTCACCCATATTACTTGGGAAACTGTTAAAATGCAGAATATTTGAAATGATACTTGTCTTCCAAATACTAATCAGGACCTCAGGTATGTTAATTCTAGGCACTCCTCTTTTTTGCAGGAATCTAGAATTGGATTTTTAGCACAATGAATATAAATGACCGCCAACAAGTAACATTAGTCATGGACCTATTTTAAATGATTGCATATATTATGGAGACAGTCTGTAGTGAGCCAGGAAGTTTGCATATGATCATATAGGAAATTAAATAATATTAATGGAGGGCTAAAAATTACTTCAAAATGATTAAAGACAAAGCAATAGTTGACAGCTATAGAGTACAACAACAACCAAAAAAAGAGGTCAATTAGAGAAATGTCTTAAAAAGAATTACACAACCACGTACTTTTTTTTTTTCTTTTACAAACCTGTGAGCCAGTAAATTTTGTTCATTATAAAAAAGAATTTTGGAGAAATACCTGTTTTTGTATTTCAAAAGGAAAGTTTAGAACACTTCTTTTAAATTTCAGGCTGAATAAAATTTGTATGTTTATTTATGACGTTTGAAAAAATCTCTAGATTGTTTTTATTCAAATGTTTGCAGGTGTGAATAATTAAAATATCACACTTTCATTTGATTGTATGAGCATTCTCATGTCTGCAAATGATTTTAATCAACTTCAGTGAACATGGGGGACCTTGATAATTAGCACAAGTTTATGTACAAGCATTAGAGTTCAAAATTATAATTCAAATTGCATCCCTCATTGTTATTTGTATTTGTTTGAACTTCCATGTTTCATGGGGAATAATAATGCACCAAGTGATCAAAATAATTTTCTTTCTTTTAATATAAAACTACTCCTGGATTAACACAAATACTAAAATATTTTATTAATAAACACAGGCAGAAATTGATTAGGTGATAGAAAATTGTGTATTTATTGTTAATTAAATTTTTAGTATGCTTTTGGTATGAATAAATTGTTTATTATCTTGAAACAAATGCAATGTAGCCTCTTAAGAGTGGTAAGTTTATTCTGGACAATTCTGTGAGGCTGAATGTCTGTTTTGGAATGTGTCTATTTTGGGAAGCATGTAACATGTCTATACCAGCTCACTAGGGAAGATAAACATTTTAGCATTATAAAGACCAAGAGCCAAACATTATCTCCATTTCCAGAGTTTAAAATCATCATTTGTAAACTAAGGTAACAATTCTACTCCATAAATTTTTGGAGAATTAAATGAAGCAATATCTGCACAGATCCCAGTGCATGCTATATTCTAAGTGAATAATTGCTGTTAGCATCACACATATAAATAGGCCTAAAATCTTCTGTGAAAGGTTCTAAAACTAATGTGATTAAAGTAACATATCGTTATAAAAATTTTCATTTTATTCTACAGCAGTTCATTTGGAGAAATGAAACAATGATTCAGAAAAAAATAACATAAATATTGACTTTTGAAGAATAGCAAACACATATAAACTGATTAAGCCCAAACATTTGGACTCTGGGTACACCGGAACAATGAATCTCAAACCTAAAAGTTTTTAGTGTCTCATCTGCTAGAAACTGACAGTCCTCAGTTTAAGATGCCGTTTAGGGACCTGCATATTTACTGGACACATCAACCGGATTCTGAGGCAAGTGATCCCTAGCCTCACTGGGAGACGCCCTAGAGCTGGGCAAGTACAAGAGCCATAGCTTGCTCATTCAGGGACAAAATCTTCTAATCATGCAGTAAGTATTCAATGAGCACTAATTTATGATTACTGATAATATGATTAGGTTAATAAAATAAAACTAATTGATACAGGTACTGTTGTATTAGTTTCTACCAATGAGAGTTTTATATTAATTTTATTCTGATTTATGAGGTGAAATTTATATTCATGATTATGGCCTGTGACAAAAATGGAAATAGACAGACTCATTTATATAAAAAGTGGAGACTTAAATGTGTTATTTAAGTTTATATTTCTCCCCAGAATCCCCAAAATATTTGAATCATGAACGTCTTATAGTAGAAACGATCTAGTTATAACTTACAACTCCGTATTCACTTTTTCCCTTAAAATTAATCTTTCTTTCCAAGTGACAGAAAATAAGCTCTAATAGTATCTCCTAGTGGTCAGATAACTTTAAACAGAAATCCGTTAAACAATTCATCTGTGTTTGACAAATGGTGCAAGGCCACAGAATAAACTACCAGCACAATCAGCATTGAATCAGTGTGCTTATAAAATAATACCTTTATTATAATCAACAAAGAGAAAATGAGGTCAAACATATATCGTGGTTGGCTATGAAGTACAAATTTTGAATTCAGTGAATAAAAATTTAGTTTTGTTCCTTAGAGTGATTGACATTGTAATTAGAGACAAAATTGTGAATCTCAATATTAAATCAGGTATTTTACTAAAATCTGATAAAATATTACAATTTGTGTCAGATGTCTGAAAGTTTTCTAAGCCTAGAATAGAGCCTATTACTATTGTGGACTTTGAGAAATTTTTAAATGCAAAATTGTGATTTATTCATTTATATTTGCCTATATACTAATGAGTTTATTTTGATATCAAATATTAAACATATAAATGTAAATGTGCTAGCAATAAATGAATTGATAATTGTTCTTGAGTGATAAATAAAATAATGAATATAATTTTCACATTTTCAAATATCCTAATTTTAACAATCCACAGTACAGATTTTTCATGTTATTTTTCCTAATTTCATTTTCCTGTGGCTGTATATTTTTATGTTTCATAACATAAAAATAGAATCTTAAAAACACCATGAATGTCTAAGGATATATTTTGCACTGAGGAATAAAATTGAAGTAGAAACTTTAACAAGCATCATGTCAGTAAAATGCTTAAGGTTTAGGATAATTCTAGTCCCATAGTTGACCAAGCTAATGCAAATAAGCCCCTAATTCTCCAGGTCTATATGCTTTGAATTACAAATATGAATAGTTCCCAGAAATTGCTGGCAAGGCTGTTTCATCTGAACAAAACTGCAGATCATACAAGCTATAAGAACCATTATTTGGTAGCTTCACCTGGTACGTGATGAAGTCTCAAAACAGCCTGTCCGTGAAATTGTTCCATAAATATGTCTTTGTACTAGTGAGGTTTTTTCAAAGGAACTTAATTATTCAATTTTTAATTTTGTTAGAGTAAAGCAGAAAAAAGTCCATGAGAAGTTGGTCTCTAAGATATAATGTATGAAAATGGACTTCCAACACATATTACCTAATTAAACACTCATGAAAATAAGCACAAACTATCTGGGAAAAAAACAACTTGGTGGAGCCAGACAGGTAGCTCAGTGGAATAAGCACTTGCCTGGCAGGCGCAAGGGTCTGAGTTCAGTCCCTGGTTCCACGAAAAAAAAAGGAAAAAGAAAAAAGAAAACAACTTGGTACAAACTGAACTCATGACTTCACAATGCCAAACAATTAAGTGGCAAACCAAAATAAGAAGGTAAAGGGAGTCTTTCTTGAAAGTAAAGAAAAAAAAAAACAAAACAAAAGCTCCTGGTTTTTGCAGTAGCAGAAAGGAGAAATCCTTTCATAGTGCCTTAACTCAGAAATTTCTGTGGATAAGAAGAGCACCAAAACTGCTGGATTGTTTAGTGGCCACCTACCAAGGAAGCTCTGTGAATTTAAAATGACCATGAGAAGCTAAGCTCTCTAGCCCAGTTACTCAGCATGCAGAGTTTAAGGGAACCTGGAAGGGCCGGCCAGATAGCTCAGCGGACTAAAGAGCCTGCTTAGGCAGAGTGTGGGGCCCAGGCTGAGATCCACCCCCAGAGCCCGATGAAAGGGCCACTGAGGCTGGGCATGGTGGTGCATGCCTGTAATCCCAGCTCTTGGGAAGCTGAAAACAGAAGAATCACTGAGTCTGATCTGTGTAGTGAGACTTTGTAGATCTTATACTAAATACATTTTTAAAAATCAATGAATAAAAATAATAAAGGAATCTGGAATTTTAGAGAAAAAGTGCTTGTTCTGCATTCTAAATTCCTCAGAACTCGGGAGGGGCTGTACCTCCCTTTAGTGGAAAGTAGCTGCATTCCCTATTGTCTGGGGAAGTTCATTCTCATCCAAAATTCTAAACTGTTTGCTCTTATTTAAATTTCAATAACCATTTCTGATTACATAGTTCTAAGTTCTTTTCTCCTGCTGGCTGTCTTATTCACAAGCTACCTAAGCTGTTTTTTTTTTAATAGAATGACTATAATCAATGAAGAACAATTATTCATGTTACAAAAAAGACAAACTATATTGAGTCATAAATTCATTGATATAAAATGTTTTAATAGACTTTTACAGGTAGTTTTCAGATACACTTGAAGAATAAATTACATAATGGAAAATTAAACTCAAGGAAAAGTGAAATGCAATGTAAATAATTAAGAGCTTGGAAGACATACAGGACATGATACACATTAAAAATAAATTATGAAATTGCACCATAAGGCTTAATAGAAACTCCAGAATTAGGAAATAAAGACAAAAGATGATAACATATTTTCAAAGATATTTTTTGTAGGCAGATAAATTGGGCAAACATTGTATACTGTCAGAGAAGGACTGAAGTCTCAAGGAAGTCAATGAAAAATAGAGACATCATAATTGTTGCTGGAGGTGCATTTGAAGAAGGCCAGGCCTCATGATAAAGATCACTAGCCATGCCTACATACCTCCCTAAAGGATAAACAATAACTTGAGATTACACTGTAATTAGAGCCACCTGGTCCAGTAAGCACAGCTAAGCATCAGTGGCCCAGGTGTGTGGGTGGCCAGCACATCCTAATGCATTCTTTGCCCAGAATTGTTCTTTCCATGTGCTCTTACTACAGGACCTGCTTCCCTGCTGGCTCAATATTAACTAAGTGGCTACACTCATAATCCTATAGGTTGATTGCAATTTGACCCATGTTGGATGCACACTGTAGTTTTGCTGAATAAGTTACCTCAGAGAAACCCCTTTCAGGACCACTCCTGATAATCCATGAACTATTTTGCCTTATTCTAGAGTACAAAAACTTTCAAATTTGATGTGCTCTTAGTGTTTTGAACAAGGATCTCTCATGGCACTGGCAAGAGAAACCCTCATCCTGAGAAAAGTTGGTTGTGTCAACTTGTGAAGTTTAGAAGCTCAAAACCAAATTGTCTCAACAATATTATATCCTAGGGTATGGAGGACCCATCACAGGTAGCTCATCACCTTGATGATATAACAAAGAAACAAGGAAGGACAGAGGGGCTTTTGTTCTTTCCAGGAGGTCCAGTCTTTACCTTCAACTTGAAAGTCACCTCTGGCTTCTAGCAGGAAACTCTTCAAATTGGACCACCTTGGACCTTCAGCCTTCTGGTGTAGACTCATCAGGCTTCTGTCAAAGACCCATTGGCCGCCTGATATACACTTACCTGGAACACTGCAGTGAGCTCCAGACTTTGGACTGAAATTTTCAGTCTCCAGGGTGCAGACAACCTCTGCATGTTTCATCAGCCAACTCTGTGGCCTGCTATCATTAGCCAATCTTATAAATTCTTACATATTTGTACAACTTGTGTTACATCTCTTTCTCTAATAAAATGCTGACTAATATAAAGTGAGACAGTATGTGTTACAGTTTGGGGCTTTGCAAGAAGAACAACAAAATACAGGATAGCTAATGATGCAATTTTTAAATAATGAATCATCCAAAGAATCATATGTAAACAGTGCAGGAAATCTGACTACACACTAAATACCAAGAATCCAGCTAAGAACCTGGATCCCATGGCAATGTCCTGCATAAGTCCATCTGAAGACTCAGAGCCCATGACAATATCTTATGCAGGCCAATTTCGCAGATCTGTGCTGAGGAAGCCCAAAAGTCAGTGATGGAGGCTAGAAAGTCTGTGCTCATAGGTTGAAGAATCTGTGCTACCAGACTGAGTGATCTGCACTGGAACCAGGAAGTAATGCTCAAAGTGAAGAGCAGAATGACCCCAAAGTGAACCATAACCATTCTGAGCGACAAGATCCCAAGCTCCTTCAATGCTAACAGCTGAGTTCATCAGGAAAGTTAGCACGATAAGCTCCTCCAAGAGATCCAACAGTTTCTGTCTACAGCCTCTCCAACAGCTTCCAACAGCTTCACTAACAGTCTCCTCCTCCTCCTCCTGCTCCTCCTCCTCCTCCTCCTCCTGCTCCTCCTCCTCCTGCTCCTCCTCCTCCTCCTCTTCCTCTACCTCCTCTTCCTCCTGCTCCTCCTCCTCCTCCTGCTCCTCCTCCTCCTCCTTCTCCTCCTCCTCTTCCTCTTCTTCTTCTTCTTCTTCTTCTTCTTCTTCTT
>NDGN011558467.1:10048-23563 GCA_002564285.1 Tympanoctomys barrerae | reverse complement strand
GAGGCCTTGCCAAGCTCCGGGAAGTGCTGGCCCATGACCTCGAGGCCAGTCCCGAAGGGTCCCTGCTAATACGTGGCCCCGGGGAGAGCAGCTGAGAAAACCCACGGCCACGGTGCTTTCTACGGTGGTGGGCTGAGGGAAGCCACACAGGAGCTTGTCGCTCCCCTCAGCCCCGTTCCCAGCACACAGTGAGGCCGCTAGTGTCAGCGGGCAGCGCTCGCTGCCAGAGAGCGAGGCGTGTGCCTGGCTGTGCGCAACGTTCTTCAGAGAACAGGGCTTGGTGTCAGAAGGGTGGAAGTGAATTGCAGCCTTGGCCACTTAGGAAGCGGTGCGACGTGGCACAAAGCTCGCGACCCTCCAGCCCCACCGTACACGGCTTCCTAAATTTAAGGAGTTAATGCCTGTGAGACTTGAGCCCAAACTGGTCTGGGAAGCATTTGACAGCAGAGATAATGCAGTGCAGAAGCATAGAGGTGTCCTAATAATCCACGGCAGACCAAGGCTGAGGTTGGCCTCGATGCCCAACAGAGCCGAGAAACCCGGTAGGGCATTCCTCAAGTTGTGCGGTGGTGGACCTCTTGCGTGGCCTGCGGAGCCCACGGGACCATTTCCATAGCCTTTCATGCGTGCGCTTTAGTATGTAAACGATAAGCGCTGCCTTTCCCTACCGTATAAATATCAGAATTTGTGGGACGAATAATAGCAGTTTGGAAGAAAATTTCAGACCCAGTAACGGAGTGCGCTTGTAAGGAACGCGGCCTCCGGGGCTGCCGCCCACAGGGAGCGCGTGCGGGGCAACCGCCCGCGGCGACCTGGCCTGGAAGGGCCTCGGAAGGCCCGCCGCCTGTGATCCCCTTCTCCTTACTGCGCACAGCCACGTGGCAGATAGAGGCCCGCGCGCAGCAGGTTCTCGTTGTTTAGTAGCGCACGCGCGCCCAGAACGCGCAGGAACTGGCTCGGCAGCCGCCCCGTCACGCGGGAACGCAGGCGCGGAGCCGCTTACCGCCGGTGCCAGCCCAGCTTCGCTGAGGTGCCCAAGCAGGCCAAGCAGGAGGGCCGGCAGAGGCAGGACTGGGCTGGAACGCAGGCCTTCCGGCTCAGGCTCCACGGTCCCCTCCCCGCTGTGCCAGCTTGGCCCGCGACAGCACCTGCCGAGTCCCCGTGCAGTGACCGCCACAAGCAAGTCAGCAGGTGCGCTGTGTAGGGTGTGCGAAATGCTTGCACCAGACTGCACACGTGTTTCAAGACTATAGTAAGTAAATATAGTTCCCTGTTAGGGTAATTAATAATACTATTTATCTGTCTGTCTGTCTGTTTTTTTGAACCAGGGTCTCCCTGTGCAGTTCAGGCTGGCCTTGAGCTCACTTTGTAGCCCAGGCTGGTCTCAAACTCCCAACAATCCTCCTGCCTCAGCCTCCTGAGCACTGGGATTATAGGTGTGTGCCACCACACCCAGCCAATGATACCCTTTAAAAAATACAAAAGTACTTCTGGATTTTTTCACGGAATATAATAGAAAGTTGCCTGTTACATCTATCAGTTATCCACATAAAACAACTGTGTATTTACAACTCATTAGTATAAGGCATAAATTTTTAATGTTTTCATTAAAGCAAAGTATAAAAATTGATGGATGGACGAATAATCTCTATATTCCAAAGATACATTTATAAGGTTTGACTTAAAATATAATTTAAGGGCTGGGGAGGCAGCTTGGTGGTACATGCACCTGCCTGGCAAGTGCAAGGTCCCGAGTTCAAGCCCAGCACCGCATGCCGTGCTGGCCCTGGGACTGGGTGTGGTGGCACACGCTGTAATCCTAGCACTAGGGAGGCAGAGACAGGAGGATCACTAAGAGTACAAACTGTATAGGGAGACATTGTATCATATAAAAAACAAAATATAATTGAAATGTCTTCGAAAAGTTAAGGTGGGGAGACTGCTCAGGTTGAGGGCGCCTTCTAGAAAATCCGTGAACTGGAGCAGTGAGTCGTTCTGGGTGAAAAGAGCAAGGGGTCAGAGCTCACAGTTGAGGAAGACATCAGGGTCACTGTCGTGGCTTCAGACAAGGAGCAGAGCTAACGGCCTCCTGCGTCGGCAGCTTGGACGGCTGGAGCGGCTGCCGCAGGCGTTGCTCCTCCCCAGCAGTGAGGCGGGCGTCCTCACACAGGCGCAGCCGGCTGTGTATGCTGCGCAGCGGTGTCTTGTGGTCATCACAGTGTTCCTAGAGAACACCTCACAGTTAAAATGGTTTGGGCTGTTAACAATTTAACTTGAATTTCCCTAAAATACTCCCCGCTTGTTCTTGACACTGCATCTTTCTGAAGATACTCTCATATTTGCATACTTGAGGCTCCTTTCAAAGAAAAGATGATTACGGCTCTCTGGTGTTGTCCTATTATGTCATTATAATGTCATGCAAGTGTGTAGCATGAAGCTAGATATAAGTGATTTAGAAAGTCAAAGACATGGAAAACATACAATGAAATAAAACCAATAAAGTTAAAATGGACTGCAGCTGACCATCGTAGCGGCCTGCGCCGCCCTGCCTGGCCTCAGCTGCTGCTGCTTGTCTGATGAGCAGGCAGCTGGCACGGAGGTGCCTTGCTGCTCTGAGGTGCGTGGCTGTCCATTTGGGGCGCACGCCGCTTCCTGCCCTTTTTCCGTTTGAGACCTTGCGAACATTACCCCCAGCACGAAGCGCCTTCGGGAGGCACTGCCACTCTGTTTTCTTCAGCCTGCGTAGGTGCAGTGTAGTTTTAAAAACCAGTGCTGGGGCCAGCCAGATCACTCAGTGGATTAAAGTTCCTGCTTCGGCAGATGGGGGGCTGGGTTCGATCCCAGGGGGGCTGTGCCAGCCCTGCCCCCAGGGTGGTTTGAGACGGCTGAGACGTGTGGTGGTGTGCGCCTGTAATCCCAGCACTTGGGAGGCTGAAAAACAGGAGGATCCCTGTGCATCCAATCTGTGTAGTGAGACCCTGTAGACTCTGTACTAAATGCACTTAAAAACAAACAAACAAACAACAAAAAAAAAAACCCCAGTGCCAAGCAGGACCTCCTACGTGTTTCCTGTTGCTTTGTAACGAACACCACAAAGCTCAATGGCTCAAGGCAGCGACGGCTCGGACTCCCTGGGTGAGCGCCCAGGTGTGGCTCCCTGGCTCACCCTTGGTCTATGAAGCTGGCTCTCCGACCTAGTGACCAGGGGCAATGTCTTCTGTGAGGTTCAGGCCCCTCAGGAATGTGTGCCATGAGGAAGCCCCGTGTAAGCCGTAGTAGGCTTTCTGCCGTCCTCGTGAAGATCATCCAAGGTCACCTCTATTTCACTGTGCGCATTGGAAGCTCGGTCAGCCCTGCAGTCAAGAGAAGGGAAACCAAACCCTGAATACCAGACTGTGATTTATTTACAGGTCTCTCCATTCTGAAATCACACAGCACGGCGACTTTCAGGATCCCTGTCTGGACGACTCAACACACGCTTTATAAATTTCACAGGCCTTAAATGGAGTAAGCCATCCCCTACTTGTCTGTGAGCAACATTCCTAGAAAAGTGCAGCTAGCTGCCTGTGGAAATAACCATCCATGATAATGTGGAGCCGAGAGTTCCTCACATCGAGCCGTAGGAGGGACGTACTCAGGGAAAGAAGAGACCACAGGACCCACCAGAAGGGGGCTGGGGCTGGGTGAAGCTGGGTGTAGGCCTGGACGTGCAGGTCTCCTGGAGTGCCCTTCTGACAGCCCGATGACCACTAGGATCCCTCCTCCATCAATATCCTAATGTCACAGTCTTGGGAGGTTCATGTATTACAAAGCACTGCCCTCAGGATCTCATAAGAGTGGTGCAGTCTCAGCCCTCTCCTGATGTTGTCTCTGGCAAGTTAAAGGTAGCATTTGCCTGCTTCTTATGTTTGGGATCTCAGCATTTCTGACTGAGATGAGGCCTAAGGTTCACCCATGACATTCCTATCATCAGTGCTGGGCCTGTGTCAAAGAAGGCCTCGGACTGCAGACTCGTGCCTGCAGATGGCCAGAGCAGGTGCTGGCTCAGAGGGTCAGGGTCATGCGCTCCTGCAAGGTCACACCTTGACTCTTCCATTCTGAGCTGGAGGAGGCCCAGAGAACTTGAGAAGTTGGGGGGGGGGCTCAGTCTGGAAACCCCTTAGAAGAAGTATAGACCAGTGTGCCTGTGTGCACACACCCCACAGCAGGAGGTGTGCATGGGAGAAGGGCCTATGCCCAGGCCCAGGTCCTAGTGTCTGTGCTCTCGCCTCTGGTAAGGCTTGGGTGGGCCCCTCTCTCCCCTCACCTCGGTTTTCCCACGGGCTGAATGATGGTGCAGCCCCTCCTAGTTACAGTGGTCATTGCACGAGTCAGCAATCAGATGCCACTTTGTCCTCCGCTACAGAGGAGGGAAGGCTATACTGTGTTGAAAGCCCAAGTCCTGCTGTTCTGTCTGAACCCTATTTGGTGGTCCAGGGCAGGTTCCGTGCCTTGCCCGTAAGACAGAGATCCCACCAGAGCTGCTCCATAGGGCTGTGACGGTGGGTAAGGGCAAGGTGGCTCAGAGGAGCACCAGTGCCATGCCTGCTCCTGCAGTGCCCAGCCTGTAGGGCTACCTACTGGCTCCAGTGTTGGGAGGGGGGCCGAGAGCTCAGGCCCACCCCACGCCATGGGCTGCACTGCTCTGGAGCGCCGCTCCCAGCACTGGCGGAGCAGGAGGCGAGGGAAGGTGGCACTGGGCCTGCAGAGTGTGGGCCAGGCCTGCCCCGGGCCCATTCCCTGATGTCTCAATCTGCTCAGCAGGACTCTGCCCTGGCCAACCTTTCTAAAAGCACAAAAATGTTTTTAGTTCATGGTTCAGTGAAATGTTGAGCAGAGAATTGTGTCCTTTGTTGGGATTTGAGAGTGACATTTTTGGGACTCTCCTCTGTCTCCTCGAGATGTATAGGCCAAAAAGGGGTTGAGACTGCACCACAGTTAGAATTTTCTCCTTGATTTCTCACCTGGTGGATGTGGACCCAGGAAGAAGCAAGCACACACACTGCCACGTCATAGCTGAAGTCTGGTAATTCAGTGGTCTTTTCGGTGGACCAGCAGGGTCAGCAAGCATGTGCACTTTAGGGTTGGCTGTCTCACGTGGCTGAACGTTGGCATCAGGACTCCTTTTCTCCTCAGATGTTAGCTCCTTTTCCTCTATGTGTGCTTTATAGCTAAGGTGCTGTCCCAAGCAGTGGCTAAGGGGCCCCCTTGTAACCCTCGGCTTGTGCTTCCTAGGTCGGGCATCAATGCCTGCGGCAGAAAGAGCGCGCGGGTCATGCCAGCGGATTTCCAGCAGGCATCCGCATGGGTGCAGCTTAAGTTCACGTTCTTTGGCTGTCGCCATGACAGCCCAGGCTGGGCACACAGATCGGCCCCTCGAGTTCAAGGAAGCGTCAGCCTCATGATCTCCAAGGAAGGGGCACCAGCTGGCTGCCCCAAGCCCCTGGGCGCGGCGTCAGGGCGCAGGCCACCAGCCCGCTGAGAGACAGGAAGCCAGCAGCCCGCACGCTCCACCACGGAGTGCCGGCAGCAGGTGAGGGCACTGTCCACCTTGTCAGTTTTCTTTTCTTTTTTTTTTTTTTTTTTTGTGAGAGTGAAGTCCTCAAGGTTCGGGCTCCCCCGGGAGTGTGCCTGAACGTTGCTGTGTGCCTGGGGCTGTGCCTGAGGCAGGCCCTGGCCGGTGGCCACAGAGCCGTGCTCTCCCCGGCAGGCTGGGACGCTCTGCTCCGCCCTTCCCTCGCACAAGGCCCGAGTCTGCTTCTCCTTTGATGCGGAGGCTCGGACTCCCAGCTCTTCTGACTGGAGGGCATATTGTGAAACAGGATGTACCCTCGAGAGAGGAGGCAGGAAGCGGGCGCGCGGCCCCACGTAAGCCCCAGGAGCCGCCTCTCCGGGCTCCTTTCCCTCAACAGGTGTAAAGACAAAAGGCCCATTGTCCGTCAGAGCCTATAGGATGAGGGGAGAGAACATGTCCTTGCCGGTTAATCTGCCGGTGATAAAGAGGATTGTTTAATCTCCTGCCATCTCCAGGGTTCTGTGGGATGACGCCTACCGAGGGACAAAGTCCGCTTTGTCTCCCAACCCACTGAGACGTTTAAATTGACCTTTCATATAGTCCTTGGTGGTCACTGCCTGAGCGCCGTGTTTGGACTATGCTCCGCCCTGGGAATATTGTCTTGCTCCCCTACGAGGGGAGCGCGGGAGTGTCAGCGGTGCTATGATGATGCTCAGAAGTGTGTTTCCCTTCTGGGGTTTTAAAATTAAGATTTGATCTATTGAGCGGTGGGAGGTTTACCGAAATATCGCAGGGAAAGCTCAGGCAGACCCTGCCAGCATCTCCCTGGCACACTGGGGGTCACCTCCAGCGAGGCAGCACCCGCACATGGCAGCTGGGCACCCGCAGCTCGGGCTAGGGCTTGCTGTATGCACTGTGCCTGCCACCAAATGTGACTCGTACCTGCCGCTGCACACTTCACGGACACGTCCCGCTGTCCCCGAAGGCCCCATGCTCCCCGCGGTGTCTTGCCCGCTTTCCCTCTGTCTGTCCTTCTATCTGTCCTGTGTCTGTCAGCCCACCCTTCCCACCAAGCTCGAGAAAGCACCAATTTTCGCGCTGTCTCTGGTCTTGCCACTTTCTGGTGTCACAAGCTTGGCATCCCCGTCTGAGGATGTGGCGACTTGCTGCACGCAGCATGCCTGCAGGGTTGGGGCAGCTTCTGCGGGCTTCATTCTCCTTATGCCGGAGGTCCTGGTGAGCTTCCCGGTTGTCAGTGCAAGAAAGCGGCACTCCGCCTGTCTCTCAGGTCTCCGTTGATATTTTCCTGGTTATGAGACACTGCCTAAGTCGTACAAGGTGGTTTGTTGTACACTTTCTTGGTCAAAGAATGGAATGACATTTCAGGACTATTTCAAGCACTTTTTGGGAGACAGAAGAAATAAAAAGCTAATTCACATCCTAGTGACAGTTCTAAGAAAAATCTGCCTGGACTGCAGGGCACATTGAGGTTCCTGGCAATTTTATTCAGATTAATTTATAGTTACATAAATAGTGTTTTCCTTAAATAGGATCCATATATTCACTTTGAATACACAGGCCAAATATTTTTATTTCCTATTTACATTTCTGAAACAGAAGGGTCCAGGTGATGAGAAACCACAGGGGGGTTCAGGTGTTCTCGTTCATTTCTCCTCAGCACGCGGCAGAGACAGGTACTCCCTAGGAGGGTGCAGGCCGTGGGAGCCCAGGATGCGGCTGAGGGTCCCCACACTACCCCTGGCTCGCTAAGTGCCCAGCTGAGAGCCTGTCCTCCTCTTGGGTGCCACTGTGTGCCCCACCCTGCATCCCCACTCACGGTCCTCCCCACTCTTCCTGTTTGGTGAAGCCAAAGGCTACAAAGTCACCCTCCCTTCACAGCCCTCTCTCTTATAAGAGCATTGTCCAGTCGTTGCTAAGATTCCAGCGGTTCTTAACACATGGATCCCATTCAACCAAGTAGTAACGCACCTGCCAAGTACCACTTTCCCCTGCTTCGCCTTTGCACACACTCTCCTACCTTGCCTGAGGCAGGGTGAACAGGCTCAGCCCCATTCTGTTTCCCTTGGTTTCTGTTGTCTAGCAACTGTCAAAAGATGCAGATGAAAATCCAGGCAGGTGCACTTCAAGCAGCCGTGCAAAGCCAAACAAGGCAGAGCAGAGCAGCTTGCTATTGGGGAGATGCTGCCTAAGCAGTGCCCAGCAGCATGAGACAACATGGAAACCAGCAGTGCCAGCACAAAACGGCCAGCTGTTAGCGTTAGAAATGGGCGTTTGCAGTGTGAGAAAGCAGGAACAAGAACCACAACACTAGCAGCAGTGTGAACATGTGTGTGCAGTGAGCAGAAGGCGCCAGGGTTGAAGGGTGAGTGTAATCTTGCGAAGAAAGTGAATTTGGAGCCTACATCCACCTTTTATGTCTAGCCAGACAGTCAGCTGACTGGTGCAGACCCCAGCCTTCTCATGCAGACGCGGGGGCTGCTACCTCCCTTGGTGTCCCAAAGAGCTGATTAGAGGAGACGCGTGCTCTTGTGTGGTGCTCTTGTGCGGTGCTCTTGTCTCAGGCAGGTTTTCCTTCAGTGCTTGTTCTTAAAATGTCATTACTGTGAGTCCAGGGCGCAGCACCAGCCCTGCCCTGGCTCCTCCACTGCAAGACCTCCAGGTCCAGCGCACCCTGGGGAGCGAGTGGAGATGCTGCATGGCGCCTGGGACTCTGGGCCTGTGTGCACTGAACACCCCATCAGAGCCAAGGAGACAGAAAGCGAGCCAAGGCTACGCCTCCAGCATTGGCAGTGTCACGTTCTGGATCCAAGCGACACCATCCCTGCAGAGAAGAGGGTCATGCCGCCCCCCTAGGGCAGCTTTTCTGCAGCCGCACTGAGATGAGGCCTGTCAGGGGCATGCTGCCTTGGCCTGTGTGCCAGCGGGCTTCTGGCCATCCTTCTGTGTCCCTGACAGAGCCCATCACCTGCCCTGGGAGAGGGGTCTGTGAGCCTGGGGACACATTCAGTCTCTCCCTGAGACAAGCACATTATGATCTGTTACAGATGCATAATTCAAGGTGCAGGCTCACAGCCTGGCTGTTTTATTATTTTTGAAAAAGAAGATAGCTTAGCAGTGAAACTCATTTTCCACAACTCCCTAAGTGGTTTTGCAATAAATCTGTGAATTTAATCATTCTCCTCTGCTGAGGCACTCTCCCCTAATTGGGTTCTTGTGAACGGTAATAGATATGGAGAAAAATACTTGGTTGCCAGACAGGAAGCCGGAGCCTCATCAGGAACGGTGGCTCTAAGGACCGTCAGCCCCGAGTGGTGCGCAGGGATCACACGCCACTTGCCCTGTATCAGTAGTGTCCATCTTCTAGAAAAGCATTCTCCGACTCCTAGGAGCAGCAGGAAAACAAGAACCTTCCAGTGAAAACTGAGTTTCCAGGCCCATACTGGCTCATAATTAAGGGAACACCACGGGGACTTCCAGGCATTTCCAGATGACTGCAGTGGTGTGGCAACGAGAGTGGAGGTGAAACTCGGAAGCCAGACACCGCCTCTGTCTTCTGTCCCAAGGGGCTGTGCTGGTCCTGCCAGGAATGGGAGCACACACTGCCGAGTGCTGGCAAGGCAGCCTCATGGGAAGGCGGGGGCCAGTCTCGGAAGCTTCCTGCTCCTCAGTTACTGGACAAGCGTGACCCCCAGAGAGGGCAGGGCTGTTCCCCGGGGTGGGGGGCACTGAGCGAGCCAATTAGCGGAGCCTGACCAAGCTGCTTTTCCCATCGAGAGGAGTTGGGGTCCCTGCAGAGGCAGCCTAGGAGTTTCTATGCTGGGGAGTGAAAGAAGCTGAGCACAGCAATCAAATGAGGAACAGGGGAAGAGTTCCTCGGGCGTCCCTCTGCGGGGTGCCACCTGGCCTTGCCTGGCACACCTCGTTTGCCTGCACAGCCTCTCCGTGCCAGTGCCGGGATCCCAGGTCCTCTGAGGAGTAAGCCCAGGGACTCACCTGTGCTAGCAGGCCCAGGGCCAAAGTGGAGGAAGAACTGTGAAAACGCCAGCGGCTCTGTGAGTGGCACACACTTGCGTACTCACGCAACAGAAGAGCTGGTGTCTCAGTGCCTCTGCCTCGGGCCCTTCCCCACCTCGGAATGGGCACTCAGGGACAGAAGGACAATGAAACCCCAGTCCCAGGTTTCATCCTAGCTTGTGGTTTCTCCCTTCCTCCCCCAGACAACTTCAGGATGAATTGCTCCCAGCGCAGACAGTAAAATTTAACCCCAGCTCCTCTCTGGAAAAGGAGCCTCCCCTCTTGAGGAATTCTCTTTCAGGACAAGTTCTGCTGACCTGGGCCAGCTCCGTGCACACAAGCCAGGGGCTTCTGGGCACATCTCTTGGCGAGAGCAAGGGCTCTCAGTACAGCGTGGTCCCGCATCAGCACCCGAGGGCTCCTTAGAAACACAGACACCCAGGCTGCGGGGCCCGCCGGAGCCCAGCCCAGCCTGGCACCGCCGTCTGCACTGAACAGGCTCCCCAGCGACCACAGCGCACGCTGAGCTCGAGGGCTCTGCCTTGGCTGATCATTTCTCCAGAATGCTTCTTGTTTTACATCTGCGTGTTTGTTCCTTCCCTTGCCCGCATTGGCTAGGCTTCCTTGTTTTCTGTCAGGCAGGCAGTCTTTAAAGACCTGTGAAGTAATACCGTCTCCTGTGACATCACCAGCGCCAACTCACTCCCTTTATTTCACGCTCGGACACTCCTGGGACACGTACTAATATCTTTTGCCATGTCTGTCTAGTATCTATTTTGTATACCAAGGTAACAGGGCAGGAAAATGTCAAATTCAGAAACTATTTTATACAAAATACCATGACCCTATCATTGTGTTAGTTCTGGTGATAGTAAAACAAAATAATAAAAATTTAATAGAAAGTGGGGGGGGGAGTGGGACAGGGACTTAGTTAGCTAGCTTTTTATAGCATTCCAAATGACAATTCAGCTTCTCTGACAGGTAAGCTGTGTAGACTCTGGGTCAGTGCCATGACCCACCACAGTAGGCGAGCCCTGGGAACACTCCAGTTTTCAGGGGCTGACTGAAAGCATGTACCGTGCTTCGCCCCGCACCTGGCTAGGGAGGGTGCTCGGTGAGTATTGGTTACTGCTATGCTATCAGTACCGGCGGGACATCAGCACTGGCAGCTCGTGCTGTGGCCGATACAGGCAATGCGGGCATCCGTGGGGAGGGTTTTTAAAAGATCAGGGCTCTGGGATTGTCTGCTTCCAGAGGCGCTTGGCAGTCGCCTTAAGCAAGCGCGACTCTGCTTCCCGCACGCCTCCCGGATGTGCCAGCTTGTGTCTGGCCTCCCTCAGTCAGTGCCAGGACTTGTCAATGCCAAGGTCCTCTGACATCATCTCAGTTGTGCTAGATGCTCCCTCCCAGCCACTCTCAGGCTGTGACCCTGGTTCTCAAACTTGGTTTTATTGTAGAATCAAGCAGGATTCCTGTGGCCCACTCCCGGAGCTGCAGGTATAGGGGCGTGAGGCCACCCAGTGCCCAGGTAATCCCACGAGCGGGAAAATCCCAGGAGGGCTCAGCTGTGGCTCATGAGAAGAACCTTAGAGACATTTTGCCACTTTTGTAAAAGGAACAGGCAGTGAGATCGCTGCTGGGGGGGAGACAGCACTGACACAACCACGATGCCTGAAGCAATGATCAGGACAGTGCGACATTCCTGGTGGGTGAGGATGACCCCGATCAGAGGGCGTGGGCAGCATGTAGCTGGCACTTGCACTGCTGTGCCACTCTCCTTCACTTCCAAGCTTGCTCTACGGCTCACTCCTCTTAGCGCGTTCCAGCCAACCAGTCCCACACCCTGGCACTGCCCCAAGGGCTGTGCAGACCCTTTCCTTCTGGGAGCACCTCTGTCTCAAGCAGGGCTCAGCAGAGGCCCTGGGCCCTCTACCCACACTCTGGCTGTCTCTGGTGTGTGGGGCCCGGCTTGAGGCTTGAGTTCTTTCCTGACTCACTGTCCCTGTTCCCAAGAACCCCCCTCTTCCTACTCCAATAAAGCACCAGAATATGATCTCAAGGACAGCAAGGAGGTGGCTTCTCAGGACTAGGCTCTGGGACCACTAGAACATCCCAGAAAAGCCCGACTGGGAGCCATGGCGACCCTCCTGTGCTCCGGGTCCAGATGGCAGACACAGGAGATTATTTCAGTAGTAATCGAGTAGGAGAATCACCAAAGCCTCTTAAAATGTGAATAATGTTCAAATAGAAAATGGGAAAAATCAAATGCCCCAAAACCTGTCATGGAATTTATATTGAAAAAAGAAACCCATTCAAATCCTGCTTCAGCACAATCGCTAGTCAGACCGCCAGGCTTTCTTTCAGTCATTCCTGCAGATAAGTGTACATTTCAGATTTCTTCTTTTCCTTTACTTTCCCCTCTTCCTCCATTTCTTCTTGCCTTTTTCCATCGAGACTCTCTGGGGCAAGGAAAATATATCATGGTATGCTCAGCAGAGGGCGAAAGAGATGCCAGCGTCCCTTCCTGAGATTTGCCTACCTGGCATGTTTGTTAGGTGCCAAAATCTCTTCTCATTCTCCCAAAATCCCATACAAGGATGTCATATATACACCTATTTCTTTAAGATGAGGCTTGCATGATAAAATTCAACTGTGCCAAAGAAGCACAGCTCCCAAGCGTGAGAACCACAGTTCAGATTCAGAGCGTCGGGAGTGAGGGCTTGCTTTTGTCACCCTGCACCCGGATGGAGCCCTTGAGGGCGCGCTGGGGGCGGGGCAGCATCCGGGTCCCCAGCTCCTCTTCTGGCTGGGCCGTCCCGCAGCGCACCCTTCGGTTTGGTCTGTGCCTTGTCCCTTAACTCCAGCCGTCTCCATGTGTCCGTGCGGGGAGCCCGGGGGACAGGCGAGAGTCAGGCCGCCCGATGGGGCCGGTGTCCCGAGGCCGGCTCTGCGGACCAGCAGCGCCTCTGCTCCTTGGAGCAGGCGTTGCTTAAGCTCTGTGCACCACCACGTGAGACGCTGGAGAGAGCCCCAAGTGACGCCAAGCTCCAGGCCCGCGGCTGCTGGAGGAGGGCCAGAGGCCCCGCGCAGGACCGAGGAGAGCCCCGAGGAGCTTGCCTGTGTGAGGCGCCGAGGACAGGTGGGAAGAAGCCACCTTCCCAGCCGGGCCGCAGACCGTGCGGATGGAGCCCGGAATCCAAAAGGCTCGCGGATCAGCGATCGCTCGGGAGTCCTTGCATCTTGTTACCCAGAGACAGATGCGCTTTGCCCTTCACAAATGGGAATAAACCCTGAACACGAGAGGCTCTCACTGAAGAGCTGGGCTCCGGTTCTGCTCGGCTCCGAAGGGCACCGGGGCGTCTCCATGGGCTCTTGGGCTCAGGGCGGCTGCTTCGGTGCAGGGCCCGAGAAGCTTGGTGGGGCAGCTGGCTCCCTTTCTCGGAGGCTGCCGCGGATGGACGTGCAGGCGTTGGAGTCACAGCTGTACAACACAACACCTGCTGCGAGGTTGGGGCCGCGCCTCCAGGAGCGCATGCATTTGGCGCTTCTCCCCCCTCCGGGGAATATTTGAGGATGTCAAGGCTCCGCAATAGATTATTCAGCTGGCCCCAAAAGGGTCTTCTCAGAAAAATCCTACGCGAATGGGAAATAGCATCGTGTTGAGGCTGGAAAGGGAGCGCAGCGCTGCTCGGAGAGGCCCTGTGTGTGGTGCGTGCAGCAGGTGGACGCAAGGCGGGACGCGGCCGGCGGCCGCAGGGGGCTTTACTCATCCCGAGGGCCCTCCTCCTCGGTACCGCTTCCTGTTCCTCTCCCCTTCGTCCTCTTCCTGTTCTTCCCCTTCCCCTTCTCCCTTTCTGCTTTGTCTCTTTCCTCTCCTCCTCCTCCTGCTCCTCCTCCTGCTCCTCCTCCTCCTGCTCCTCCTCCTC
>NDGN011558466.1:0-11334 GCA_002564285.1 Tympanoctomys barrerae | reverse complement strand
AAAAAAAAAAAAAAAAAGAAGAAGAAAAGAAAAGAAAAGAAAAGAAAAAAAAGAATATATCTTAGAAAGTTAAAATATTAACTAAATTTTATGTATCTTAAATTTTATATATCTTTCATATATCTATTTTATAGAGTAATCACTCAAGGGTATACAAATTTTACTTTGATTTCTAATACCAATTAAATTCAGGAATTAGCCAAGAGTAAAGATAGCAAATGAAATGGATGCATTCAAAATACTATGAACATTTTATTTCTAAATTCCTGTATTTTATATAAAAATATAGTGAATTTCCTCAAAAGGTCAGTTCAATTTTACATTTTCCTTTCCGTAGTAAATCGGTTTGAAGTTATTAGTCTGGTCAATGACAAATGCAGACATTTCTACTTTAGGAAATAGTTGGTGTTCTAGTTAGAAATATAGCAGAACAATTTTATTACTGTAAAATTTTACATAATTTTTGTTTCTGAACACATTTTGATATAGCACCGATAATCAAGCTTATGGGCATATTATATCTAAATATTGTCAAATGTTTTATTACAGTTTTTCAAAGAAAATATGTGTTATAAACCTCTTTCTTTTGAGTATTTACACACCAGTATAAAAATAATTAAACTATCATTAGTATGTATTTTGAATGTCAAATTTTGTTACACTATATATCATATCAATCTACATAAGTAGTTATTTCTAGTAACAATTTATAGTATAGGGACCGGTTAAATAATTCAGTGGATTAAAGTGCCTGCTAGCAGACACGGGGCCCCGGGGCTCGATCCCTGGGCCTGGCATACTGGCCCGGCCTCCAGGGCCAGCTGAGAAGGAAATTGCGACTGGGCATGGGGGCATATGCCTCTAATCCCAGCATGTGAGAGGCTGTAAGGCAGATCACTATGAGTCTGATCTAGTAGTGAGACCCTGAATATCTTGTAGACCCTTTCCTAAAATACAGGCAAAAAAATGATGGTATAGACCAACAAATGAACCACTTTTTTATTTCTCGGGTAAAGATTTAAGAATTTAGTTATGTGGAGAATTTAGTTATAAATATTATTAATCAAAATCTAATATAAACTTAGAATATATTTTCATTAAGGAACTATAATCAGTCCACTCTTATCTGTGGATCCACAGTACATGACTGGCATTGTGGATAGTCATAGTAAGTTCTATTATTGGTTTTATTTAGTTTTGTTTTGTGACAGTTTCTTCCTATGTGGTTCAGGCTGGTATTGAACTTACAAAGTAGCTCATACTGGCCTTGAATTCTGGGCCATTCCCTTGACACAATCTCCCAAGTGCTGGGATTACAGATCTGTGCTCTATTCCAGGCTGTTTCTGTTAACTTTTCTTTTTAAATTAGGCACAGTAGGGCTGGCGAAATAGCTCAGGGGTCTAAAGTGCCTGCTTAGGCAAGCACAGGGGCCTGAGGTCAGATCCCGGTACCACATGGCGCGGCAGCCCCACTCCCAGGGTAGGTTGAGCCGGCCAAAATAAATGAAAGAAAGAATGAATAAATAAATGAGTAAATAAAAAAATAAGGCATAGTAATAAATCGACAACAATTATCAGGACCAACATAGAAACATGTACAATGATATATTGAAATTAAAAAACCACATGATTCTGTTTTTTTCCTGTTATTTTAATATATTTTCAAAATTTTTTTAATTATAAGGATGCACTGTGCAGTTTCTCTTCATCCTATCTGAATTCCATTATCACTATTAATTTGCTCTGGGCAGTATTAAATAAAATTAGTTTTACCTGAACCTGAGTCCTGTGATACCAGAGTCAGTTGGACAGCATAGCTGGCTACGCAGTGACTGTGGGTGAGGCAGACTGACATACACACAGGCTACGTTAGGCAAAGATGGTTTTACATTGGAATAAAACACCAAATACAAGCAGTAGGACACCACCAGTACCACTCAACATACAGTCTAAAACTAAAGAACTGTTGTTTTTTTTGTTTGTTTGTTTGTTTTAAATTTATTTTCAGATCTCAGTTAAGGGTGGATAATTAAAACCATAAATTGCAAAACTTTAAATGCGGAGGAGCTACTTTATTTTGTTATAGATCAAAATAAATGCAAATGTGGAGATTTTAATTTTAATTCCATCTTGTAGGTAAGTGTTTCAGGTCTTTCAAATGGGTGAGGTAGTTTGAACTGATTCTGGGAGCATTTGGGATGCATCAATTTTGACACAATTCTTTTGCTCTAATCAGATATCCTCAACATACCATCTCTAATTACTTTCTCACTCACTCCCTATATTTTCTTTGTGTTTCCTATATTTGAAGAAACTGGGTACTTGAAATTACTCAAGAACATTTTATCAAGGGCTGGCCAGATAGCTCAGTGGACTAAAGAGCCTGCTTGGGCAGATGAAGGGGAGGGAGGGTCAATCCCCTGCCTGCGGTGCTGGCCCCACCCCCAGCGCACACTGAGAGGACAATAGAGACTGGGCGTGGTGGGGCACTCTTGTAATCTCAGCTCCTGGAAGGCTGAAAGCAGGGGGATCACTATGAGTCCAATCTGTGTAGTGAGACCCTGTATTAAAGCCATGAAAAAGAACATTTTATCAACTTTTAACCAAAAAAATATACATTTCTCCTTCTAAAATTCGGTCTTTCAGGACTTGCCCAATAGCTCAGTTGTTTGCACTGCTTGGGCAAATGCAGTCAGGCACAGGGGAATGAGTTTAATCCCAGCCCCACTAGACACACCACACCTGCCCTTAATGCAGCCAGAACTAGACACAGTAAAAAAATAAAAACAAATAAAAATTAAAAAACCTAAAATTCAATCTTGCAAGGTCTACCTCAACTGTCTCTGTTTTTGATCCTTTGTATATAAAAATATTTGTGTATATTTCACTTGTGAAATGCTTTCTATCTTTTTGAGGCATTGTTTTTCTACTTTCCACCTTACAGTCTTACATATTGTTATGCCATCTCTCCACTAAGCACTTTTCTCTTTGGCACAGAGTAGACATACTATCCTCTTTCTCCCCTGGAAAGGACTGTCTTCGAGCCTTGTGAGCCCAGTGACTGGCCAACCAGATCCATTTAGTGTTTGGTTCTACACCAGTGCTTTGCTTGTGCAAAGGATGTATTTACATGCAGAAAACCCCTAGTGCAAAAATAACAATGTGCCTGACACAGTCTGCAACACAGTGGTGTAAAAAGTTTTATTCAACAAATATATGTTGATCTCCTGTGGTTATCTGAGTACTACTGGAGTTGGAATGTAGGGACTTAGAAAAGGTCATGTTGACCTGCATTCTGCTACTCTTTTCCAGAATCTAGGCAAGGATCAATCTGATTTTTCATGGGCTTTTTCTTGCACTCTAGGACTAGAGGAGCAATGTTGGAAGTTTATCTCACACGGCCAGAACTTAGACACTATTCTTGTTTGACCTGGACAGCAGTAATGTCATCTTTTGTTTATTATTGGAATTCTAAACAACAACAACAACAGCAACAACAACAAAAACAGAAAAAAAGAGAAATATTCAATCATTTTGATTCAAAATACCACAATAAGGAAAAGCAACTGCCGAGGGATGACTCAACGTATCCATACGCCACATCGCTCTGGGGATGAAGTTCTGCTTTCATAAAGAACTTCTTTCCACACAGTGTTCCAAATAATTTAAAGAGAATTGTATCATTAATTTATGAAAAATTGGACATGACTTCATAGGATGTAGTGTTCTGGCAGCCCAAATAATTTAGAACAGCCACACAGCTAAATTTCTTAAAAGGTAAAGAGGAGCTCCCAAGTAACATGTTTTTAAATGGTAGTGCTTCTGCTTGATTTATTAGCTTTTATTCTCATAGAATCCCTGGATCTTTGTCTTACTGGAACAAGGTGACTGCAGGAATTTTAAGGATCTTCACCTCTCATGACATTCAAAATTAGAAAAGAAAACTTGTTGGCTTGTTCTGGGTATTGTCTCACATCTCTCCCTTTGACAGAAGCCTATATTGAATGCATCTGTAGGTGTGGTTCTTGGATCGGGCTTTCTACATAAGAGAGATTAGAATTTTGATGGTTCTGTATTTCCATACTATATGGAGGGTATTAGGCCAGCCAAAAAGGAGAAGGAAATGAAGACCCTGCTTGAAACAGCAATGAAGATGTCGCATTGAGGAGGGATGCTAAAAGACAAGCTGGAATCTTACTCACGTTAAGTTATTTTGAACTTCTCCAGCTGATTATAGAAACTATATTTAAAGTAGTTATTCTCAATAAAACCACATTGCTTCTCATTCAGATTTTTCTCTCATGTTAAAATTGCAAATGGTTAATTTATGTCACTCGTTTTATTGCTGATTCATTTTCGGCTTATTCATATTAGATTGTCATTCACTGCTTTGCTTTTGAAGAGAGATTAAAAAGCAAGTTTGTTTGAACTCTGCATGCATTTTTGATTGTGATGCCATTTATGCCTGGTGTGCATTAAGATGCGCTTGTGTTTTTGCCTTCTATGATGCTTATTTTTATGTCCACTGAACATGGTCCTTTATTCTTGTGTTGCATTTTCACTTTGTTTCTATTTTATATTTGCCAAACAAAAAGATTATTATATTTTAAAGAGATTAACTAAACCTGAAGATAAATCATTTCTGGATTGTATGTAAAAGAACTTTAGATACAACGGAAATAATATTTTTTTTTACTTTAACTATTTCCTATCATATACTAGTACCTTAAATAATAGAAAACCAGCTACTAGAATATCTTCCTGAGACATTAGTATTTGTAGTTTTCCTATTTTATTTTGACAATAAACCAAACATTACCACCCAGGATTTTTCAACTCAGAGATTCTAAACAGTGAGTCCTTCCCAAAGAGCGTTATATTAAAGGCTCTGAAGTAATGTGTTAGGAATTTAATTTGATACCAAAAAACGTGAATTACTCTGAAGTCAGAACTCAACTTTATAAAATATACCAATTTTTTGGCTTACATAAATTAATAATTGATTTTGCACTCAGACACAATTATTGATCTATAATTAAAAGATCTCCAAAAGCTATTTTTATGCTGTCTTGAATTCAAAAATGTAACTAGAGTTTTACAAGAGAAGACAAACTAAGTTTTTGAAAAAAGATTAAAGGATTTAGACATGCACTTTAAATTTAGATTTTATGTAATTGCTTACATATTTTTGTTGTGAAAGTATTTTTTTTACCATTCAAACTGTCTGAATGTAAGAGATGTCTTGGTAAACAGTACAGAGAAAATTTGGTCACATCAGATAAAATCCTGCCTGCAGCATTTGAATAGTGAGTATGTGCATGTGCATGTGTGTGCACACGTGCTCATTTATCGTAGGCATCATTCCCAATCCTTTGAAAGAAAGGTATTGAAAATTCTGCTATAAAATGTCTTTTAAATATTTCTGCTGCACATCACTCACATGAGGAAAGTATATTACGTTACAAAAGATTAAGCACACCATTAAGAATTTCTCTCACTGGATAGCTGGTGAGTAAGGGAGGAAGCTGAGATTCATGGGACATAGAACAAAGCCATGAGGTCAGTTTTGAAGAGGCATAGCACTGAGGCTCCCTTCCAGAGGAAAACGCTGAAACAGAAGAAAATCAATTGCTTCTTGTCTCAGTGAACTAGAGCTCTGTCCTATCTGATTGAGAAAAAGGAAGTCTGGGAATGTAGTGGAGGGAAGCCTTTATTTCTTTTGCCTGTGACCTCAGTTTGAAAAAAAAAAATACATGATAGATAGGTAGATAGATAAATAGATAGAATTTTTTTTGAAAGGAGTCTTATTTTTAAAGGAGTTTTATGTTTATAGCAAAATCTATACAGGAAGTCTAAAGACCTCCCCTGTAGGTCCACACACTCTGAATTGGAATTAAAGTAGCATTTGTTTCTCTTTGGGCAAGAGGATCTGCTCTCTGGGTTGAGATAAAGCCTAACAGCTGAACAGATATACAGCTTTGCTCCCTCACCCAGGCAACTCAACAGCCTCTAATATTACATTTTCCTAGTTAATCCTTACGAGATTTCAGACACAAGTAAGCAACTTTAGCTAAAGCAAGCAGGTTTCATATTAAGACAAAACTAGTGAGAAGTACCTGTAAAAAATTGGAAATTATTTCTCTTTCCAGTTACTTTCTTTGCTGTGACTTCATATTTTATATAATTTCTCTCATGTTAAAATTGCAGCTGGTCAATTGTATGTCACTCGTTTTTTGCTGATTCATTTCCGGCTTATTCATATTAGATTGTCATTCACTGCTTTGCTTTTGAAGAGAGATTAAAAAGCAAGTTTGTTTGAACTTTGCATGCATTATATATAATTTTATTTAATTTGTAATATATTTTATTTCATTTAGAAAAAATATAGCTACAATGGACTCATGGCTCTGAGTGCTCAACGGTATTATAATTCACAAGTAAGAATTATACATTCTTGTTCAAAAATATTTTCTCTATTTGTCTCTCAGTTTCCATCCATTATTTTCATAACCCAAGCACAAATTGTTATTGTCTTTGGACGGGCTGTACAAAAGCCTTGCATTTTCCCAACCTGACTGGTTCTGATCATTCTATTGACTAGTACTCGTAAATCATTCTTCAGCAAAATTTTGCGTTGTCAGTTCTTTCATTTGAAATAAAAACTGAAATGCTTAATAAATGCCAACTTGTACATCTTGACATTTTAGACTGAGATTAGCTTAATTTATATGAGGCAAAGTTTGGAAATACAATTGTCAGATAGAGGTTTTGGCCATCCAGGAGCTTGGGGTTTCCACTCTCTCTGTGGTGCTGAGCTGTAAAAGAGTACTCTGATTCCACAGTACCCTGACCCAGTTATTTAAATAAAAACATCAGCAGAAGAGGAAGGAAGGGCAATTAATCAGGTTACCACTGTCTGATAAATGATCCCCGAAGACCATTCGGCTCCCCTTGTTCTAATTCTGCACTCTCAAGAGAAACATTTAATCTATAATTTTGTCTCTTCAGAGAACCTACCTACCCAGGAGGGTATGCCCTTGCCAAAGACTTGTCCCAGTTGTCAAGCCCTAGAGTAGCCATCCAATATAATTTGGAGCATTGGCACTTGAGCATTAGACTCATGTGGATTTAACTCTAGTGACTGGCTCCCCTAGGACTGAACACCTGTTGCGACCTGACAAAATCATATCTCTAACTCAACACCACAGCCATGGCAGTTCCATTAAACAGGGTGTCATGAATCACATCCTAAGAAATAGCCAAGGTCATAAAAAGTCATTGTTGAGATCCATCTATTAAACACCTGGTTGCTTTATGCAGTGATGACTTTTATTTGTGATTTGTGTCAGATTTTATGACATACTCTCAGAGAAAAAAATCATCCTCCCCTCAAACTTAATTTTAGTTTAGTTTTATCCTAAATGATTTCAATAGCTAGAATCTAAAGCTATCCTCGTAAAAAACAATATAAATCAGCACCTTCTGGTAGAATACTTGAGAGCATCCTGTCAGTAAACATTCATAAATGAAAGTTTTCAGGTTAGTGGGAGCTTAAAATATGATTTTCTGTTACTGAAAAAAAGTAAGCACCAAGGCATCGAGGCTGAACTGCAGGATTTCTAGGGCACATTGCATAACTTCCTTTCATTACATCTTGCCGCCTTCGGACAACACAGCATGAACATTGCTTGTATTTTAAAAGTGATATGACCACATCATTGAACATTGATTTTCTGTTTTAAACTAGTAGCTAAAGTTCAACAAATCCACACTCTGAAGCACTGCTAGAATCTCCTTTTTAACCTGGGACAGTTTGTTACCATGGTCAGCCTTGGCTTCCTCCATAGAAGCAGACTACCTTCCCATCTTCAGCAGCAGATTCAGAGAACTGAATTAGGATTCTTTAGGTTCTATCAGAATTTATCACATACAAATTCTTAGAACAATACAAATATGATTTTGTTTATTGTAGGATAAGCAAAAGTGATGTTTTTCTAATGCCTTGCGATTCTGCTGAGTGCCAGCATCCTACCCATCTCCTATACCTAGTAAAGGTGAAATGAGTTTTACCGGTTGTATGATGCTAAGATATTCTGCTATTTTCCTAACAAATTTTGAATGGCTCCTTCTCTCCAAGTGGCTCATCTCAGATGCTTTAAATTCAGTGTGAGAGTGACTGTAAATTTATTTGGCGTGAGCAGGTTTTGGTTTGGGTCTGAACAAATCTATTTCGCTCAAGAAATGCATTTCCAGTTTCTCGGAGATGCTTGATCAAGTATTCTCTGCTGAGTCAGAGCCTGTTAAGAGTAAACTTGGTGCAGAATAACCTCTGAAACCATTGCTTCAGCTCTGCAGAAGTCACCTTCTCCTCGTGATGTGTGTTCTTTTTAGCATAAGGGAAATACTATCTTTTTTTCTCAAAATGCATATTAATGAATCTTTACCTAACAGTGAAATAAAAACATTTCCTCTCTATTTTAACTTCAAGTCAACATACCCTGAAGGTGTGTTATTTGGCTAGAATATGTAAACAATTTGCCTTAAAAATGATGAAGGAAACAGTATGCTATATCTGACTAGAAGATTTTTAAAATTCCACTCATTTTGAATTCATTGAAGTGCAAGGTTTCCCGACTATTTATTTATAAAAATGATTCAATACATACCAACATTCACAAAGGTCAGCAAATTTCACATTTGATCTTCTTTCAAAATTTTAAATATGGTACAATCACAGCTGTAGGTTCTTAGGGTGTGATATCTGATACTCACTGAAATCATACTCCAAGTTGGGGGGCACGCAGTCAGCGCCTGTCTCCCCTTCAGTGATCAATATGTAATTCTTCCAAAATGCAATTTGAGCATTGAAGCATAAGATTTCACTTTCCTCTAATAATGAGCTCATTCTGGATATGAAACTTGAAAAGAATTTTTGTGAGGAATGAAGCCTAGTTACCTCTGCTTTTTAGGTATTTCTAAATGGCTAGGATAGGCTAAACATCTAGTTCTTCTCTTACAACATAGATGTGTTTGGATGTGATCATATTTTTCTTTTGTAAAACTGGTATTTTCTTTGCTATTCTGATCCAAAATTGATGTCTTCAGATCCAGCTTCTCACCCATTTTGAATTTTTGCATGGAGACATTTAATGAAAAGGACAAAAAAATTCCATCTTTATGTCTCTTTGGAAATGCAGGTTTCTTGAAGATCAGGGGCAGTACTCAATAGATCTCTCAGCGCTTAAACTTTCTGAATATGACACATGATTTGTAATGCAGAAGTAAAGACACATCAAAGTTGGCAATTCAAAACGTGACCTGTCTATTGTACTCTACTTTCAGGCGAGTTCATGAGCTTCCCCCTGCTGTGTCTCTTTCCTGTCCCACTTTAGGCTAGGATAGAGAAATAATAGACAGGATTTTTCTCTGTTTAAGCAACATAGTTTATTTAAGGATGCTATAAAAATTACCATGATATTCTTACATATTAGTTCAACTTAAAGCTATTTAAAGGGAATGTGAAATTATACTAAATGGTTTAATGAAGATAATATATTTCAATCTTCAAATATATCACTTTGGTTGGCCTGACTGGGCAGGAATAACCTCGATTCCTTCACTACTCTGTACGCTGCACTGTAATACTAACAAACGATCAATTGACCCCAATATCTATGTGTGTGTAATCAGGAATAAAATTGTTCCATTTTTAGTATTTTCTTGCCATAGTGATCTGGTTTGAAATGGAACCTATTTAGTAGTCTTCATCATGACTTACCATATAAGCATGCTTTGGAATTGAGAGGTAAATTTTGTGATAAAAATCAACTAACATATATTATTAATATTTGAAAAACTTTAGTAAATTTCTCCACCAACTTTGACATTTCATATATTGAGCCCCAAATCATGTCTAATAATATACTCATCTAAAGAAAGATCAGTTGTTGGATATTTAACAGTCTTCAGAAATGGAAAGTAAGAATACTTGTACCCCTAAATCTTAGCTCCGTCCCAGCGGCAGTCATGACATCTCTCATTTCATTCCATTTTACTATTTTTTAAACTCCCTGTAGAGAAAGACCCTTTCTAGTCCTCCGGAAGGCTGAGGCAGGAGGGTGATATGTTCTAACCCAGCCTGTTCCACTTAGAACATAAACTTTATCTCAAAATAAAATGTTTAAAAAGGACTACAAATGTAGTTAGATGGATGGTCCGGGACTTTGAACTCCAGTAACTAGAGGAAAAAGGCTTCCCACTGCTCTTTGAATTTAGACCTACTTTTAGAAGCAAGGAAGTAACTAATTAATCAAATAAACACAACATTTCAATATAATATACATATATAAGCTGTGTTTTTTGTTTATTACTGACAAGTTATCTAAGTATGTGAAGATTATTTGAGGACCCTTACAAAAGCAAGGATCAATGGACATTTTTTCTTAGAACAAAGAATCGCTAACAAATGAAATGCTAGTGTTTAATTGTTAGAGCCGTTATCACCACATGCTCAAAACAGAATATATTTGATCTTCCACTCAACTGTCTCATATCCTTGGAGATAAGTCATTTTCTGTATGAATAGATATAATTCTAAATACCGTGTGCTTGTCAGATCCATGAAGTGACTTGGAGAAGGCCTTATTTTCAAAATTATCTTGTCAATTTCATTGTCACTGTAGCAGAGGCAGGTAGCAGCAGTTTTCTTCTGATTATGTTAAAATCTCATCTATTATTTAGTTTAAAGCTGACAGCATATATTAAGGCTTAATGAAGGCTTTCAGTAATTTCAGACTAAATTTATCTTCTCCAATTTTATACGTTTTTGTCACTTGAGGGTTATAATTTCATCAAAGGTTAATTTCAGGAGGAGTTTTTCCAAATTATTTCAACATTAAATAAGTAGAGCATGAATTTTTGGGAAATGTATCCATGTGAAACTATTTTTAGCTGAAGTGGAAAGATAAAACCTTTGTGTAAAAAAAGGCTTTGATTTTTCCAGTTGAAGAAGGAAAAGGTAAACATTTCTGGCCACATCTACCCCTCATCAAGAGTGTCTTGTCTAGTAGGCTCTCTACTTGCTCTACATTCTAGAACATGGTTAGCTGTAGCCTCATTGGAAAACAGACTTTAATGCTTCAAGAGATGTTTGAATTATCTATCTATCTATCTATCTATCTATCTATCTATCTATCTATGTAATTACACATACATATGTAATTATATATAATAGATATAAATATGTAATAGATATAAATATACAGTTAGATACATACTTTTTTTCTTTCAGAATTTTATTGATAAACAGCAATTAGACAGTTTCAAATCAAATCG
>NDGN011558465.1:0-11578 GCA_002564285.1 Tympanoctomys barrerae | reverse complement strand
GTGACTTGTCACAAAAAAAAAAAAAAAACAGTAGTTTTCAGAGCAAGAAGGAGTTGTAAGTTCACAAAAGTCTATAGGATATGTTGAAACATTTATTTATTGGCTGCAAAGTTTTCCATATAGACACATAGGTTAATTCAGTGATCATTTAAAAAAACTGGAGAAAGAAAATAATATATATGTATGTGTATATATATATAATGCATCTTAAATTAAAATAAAAAATGTTTATTGAACTTTATAGAGAAGATTAGAAAAATATTTTATTATATTTTCATGGATCTTAATTAGTTTTCTTCATTTCTTTTATTGTGCTAATGTTTTATCTCTAGGATACATTATGCACCAAATTAACATTTACATGTCACAAAATTCACAAACTGAAGGTGTACAATTCTATGTTTATAGAGGTGTGTGAACACCACCACATAAGCTCTCTGCTTTTTACTTTATGGAGTTACCTGTGAAGTTCTTCCAAGGTCTTCATTTATGCTTAATTTGAAAATATTGATGTCTCCAATGGACTCCTCCATTAGCATTCCTCCTGTTTTCAGTGCTGGAGGCCAAACCCTGGGCCTTGTGTTTTCTAGCGTGTACTCCACTATGGAGCTACATTCCAAACCCTGGGTGGTAATATTTTAAAAGAAAAAATGACCCTTTGATATAGCTGCTGGATTATCTGCTAATCTTGTGACTATCCTTACTAAAGAAAAGGTCCCCTCCATTCTAATTTGATTTAATATGTATACAAAATCAAGACTAAGTAAGTTGGGAATTCTGAGGAGTGAGCAGGATATTTTGCTAAAATATTATTCATTTAAATAATAAAGTGACCTGTACTTGCCAATGTTCTACCCAACTTCAATCCATACAAATATAATACACCTACATAATTTTAAATTTTCTACTGGCCATATTAAAAATCACATAAAATTATATAAGTGAAAAATCAAAGAAATAAAGATATGTATATATTCCCTTTTAAACCTTTTTTTTTTTTTTCTGAACCAGGGATTGAACTCAGACCCTTGCACTTGCCAGGCAAGTACTTCTTTTACTGAGCCATCTACCTGGCCCCTAATAATTTATGTTTTTTTTTTTTTTCAGAACCGGGGATTGATCTGAGGCCCTTATGCTTGCCAGGGAAGCGCTTATTCCACTGAGTCATCTCCCTGGCCCCCCTACATCTTTCAATTGAAAACATCTTCTTCATTCATTTTGATTACTTTTGTCATTCTGTAGCACATTTTATACAACATTAATTTTAAGATATTCATGATTATTAAACATTATTTGCCCTATTAGAATCTAAAATTTACAGTTTTCTATTATTTTCAGTTATTGTGTACTATATATATTTCTTAATAGAAATAAGGAAGTTTCAAAATTTTTTCACTACAAATCAAGGTTTGCTACAAGGAAATTTTAGAATTTAGAATTTAAATATTGCATACTGCTTGATTTCTCCTAATTTTACTCTTTCAATTTCCCCTTTGTTATTGCAAGGATACATTTTAATTTTTTCTGTTTGCCAAATTCATCTTCCATTATACTGTTTTCTAAAAAGCTTCTGAAACTGATACATTTGGGTGTTTCATTTTTCAATACTTTATTAAGGCTTTGCTAGTGATTTCTGACAGCTTGATATAAAAATTTTAAGAGTGTTAATATCATTTTAGAACATACTGTGTAGTTTTAATTATAAAGCAATTCTTCAAGGGCTCAAATGTTTCTAAAATCAGTTTGCTGAGACATGATGAAAAACGTTTATGCTTTCATTTTGGTTTTTAACAAAATTCTTATTTATCATCTGTTCAATCACAAAAATTCTGTTGGCTTTTCATGTGTTCAGCACTATCAATACAGTTGCAATACAGGAGAGAAAAGTCAACTAACAATTTGTGCAAAGATCCATCATTCTTGAGAATCAAAACTTCAATAGCATTTTATTAAACTATTTAAAAATAATTTGTATTTATTATAGATGAATAAAATCCACCAAGGAATAAAATAAGTATTTACTTGTCAATTCATATAATTGAGCAAAAATAAGACGCCTATCAAAGAGTACGTATAACACTCTTTAATCTCAGTGGCTACATTATAAAAACTAACAGAGTCTGACCAAACCATTCTGACTTAAACAACCGGTAATATTAATCCATTGTCCAGAAATGAAAACCTGTGGCCAATACATTTAGGAAGTGAGGACAAGACGTCTGAGTTTGAGTCTGTAGACCTGGAAATATGATCTTCCTTGAAAGTCATTGCTAGTACTCCCTGTGCATAGATCAAGTTAAACTATATGTGTCAAAAGAATGATTAATAATTTGCATTGATAATACTTGTGTTTCCATATAGTATACTTAGTTTGATCAGTCTTAGGGGAAAATACTAAATTTCAAATTATTTTAGGGTTGGCATGACTCTACAGTGTAAATTTACTGTTCTTTGTTCCATTAGCTCAGAATAGAGTAAGGATTAAGTTTGAGTATTTTGTGGTTTTAGAGCATGACTGTTGAGAGGAGATACAAACCCTTACCTTTTTCCTCTCTGGTATTGTACTTAGTGTAGGGCAGGCAGATGGTGCTGACAGTGTCAGTTAAGGAGATGAGCAAGCAAAGTCTATCCATGGCTAATCTTTGTTGAACATCTTGGTAATATTTATCTAACACTTCTGTAAGCAAGATCTCATGTAGTTGTTCTGTTATGTATGGAGGCTTAGCATTAGTCTTGTCATCTTCTCTACTGAATTTATTTTTCTCTTAAGTTGATGAGCACAAGCCTCATGATTGTGTAAAATTTCTGTATAAGAGTGAGTAAGTCTTCTTGCATCCAAATGCATTAGGGAATCAGTGGCTTTAGAGAAAACACGTTTGTTGTGAGAAACATAGCTGGGTCTTAATTGTTAGTAGAGTTGAGCACTCATACCTTAGGTTTTGTTTTTCTTGCTTTTTATTCCCAGTTGTACTGATGAGGAAACTGAAATACAGATAATCCAGAGTACCTTCGGCCACACAGGCCACACAGCGAGTGCTGATAGAGCCAGGAGCACCTTTATGAAATCCAGACTGTCGGGGTCCTATTCTGTCTGCTAGACCTCCATGTGAGTCTCTCGTAGGTAGGAACAGCTTTCTGTGAAATTGTCATAAGGCAAATCGGAACAGTGTTTCATTCCGTGTGATTTCTAATTCGCAATGCAAACAATCGCCAATTTGTTCGACTTGTATTTATAATTATTTCCTTGTGAATTACTCATCACTAAATGCTTTATAAATATTTTCTCTTTCTTCTCAATGTCTATGGAATGATCTTAGCATAGAAAATGTTAGCTTTCAGATTAATATCTCCTTTTGAAACAACTTTTGTTTGTCAAATGGAATAAAAGCACTTTACAGAAACAAATCTTGAGTCTGAATTTCCTCTCACACAATGACTTATCTGATGTGGTTAATAAGAATTACATAATGAGTTTTATTTAAAGAACCTATTATATAAGAAGTAGAAAAGTAAATGCGCGCACTTGAACTTAGCTGAGCAAGGCCTTGCCATCAGCACCAGCTGACAGATTTTCAGACTTGACTAAAAGCCCAGGGCAACTTGCTGTTTGCAGCGCTGAATCCGGTTTCACTTTTGCCAACAATGAAGAAAACAAGCTAGTGGCCATAATATGGTAGCGTGTGTCACAGGCTTACCCGATCTGAAAGTTTAGCTCTACAGAATGAAGAACTGACCCTATTATTTCTTTTTGAACATTAGAACTAAACAAAATTTTTTAGAGCTGCTAGAAGAAATATCCCCTCATTCAGAAACTTAAGAAATCCAGTGCAGAATACAGATCTTAGTAATTTGATTATTCAGAATATTGCCTTATATTGCTTTTGGAATTAGGTCAATATAAATTTTTTTTTTTAAAAAAAGGAAATCAGGGTCCATCTATCCAAAAAGGCCTTTTAATTTAATTTAATTTTATTTTATTTTGGACTTGGTTGCTATAGAACATTAATGGTATGTGTGTGTTTTTTATTTTTTTCTGTGTTAAATGATATAAATTTAAAACAGCTTAAATATTAAAAATGCTATATTTATTTTTTAAAAATACAGAAATTAAACCCTGTTAAGTAGTAACAGTAATCTCTTAAAGCAAGGGGAGAAACAACTATTAGAAGAAATTCAAAGAAGATCAACCTGCTTATTATATCAGCCACAAAGATTGAATTTTAAAAGGAAAAAGAATGTGAGATAAGTTTCCGAAAGAGAGCGAAGCTGTAATACTAAAGCATTAGTGGTGTGCACAGTATGGACAACGTACTTTCACATTTTGATGTAACTACTGAAGCAGAAGTGACCTAGATCTACTTGCTAACAATGAGTATCTTCAGGTGACATATATAGTAATCAAGAGGGAAGTTCTCAGCTTCAAATGTACATTAAACTATTTTCAAGGTAGACTGTTTAAAGTGGGTCACTGTGGCAACAAATAAATAGATGTAGAATTTCAAGACGTATTTGTTTAGTGGAATTCCCACTTTGTCCTCACAATCTTATAACTGGAAGCGTGGGGTCTATATCTAATTTTCTGCTGCGCATCCAATAGGGGGCTTGTCTTGTGTAAGCAGCAGTGAAACCAGCAGGGCAGAGAGAGATGATGACGTGGGTGGGGAGAGGGAAGTGGTTATTTTAAAAGAAATGAAAATGTGGGGAGAAACATGAAAACACTCTCCTGACACAAGAGATATTAAAAGAGAAATTAAAAAATACGGTATTGTTTTCCATTTCCTCTTGCCCTTACCTGATGCTGCCCGCCACCTCAGTGGTGCAGCTTTATAGGCGGCAGTAACTGGCGTGGAAGAGGTATGCCTGTCAGCTGCTCGCAATGCGGCGTCTTGAAAAGGTCACGGCAGTAGCAGTATGACAGGCCATGTAAGTCATTATGGACCTTATAACTCATTTGTAAGTAGAATGGGAAATAGAGCAAATTAATGTAAACTCTGCCTTAAGACCTTTGAAAATATGTGTTGCATTTAAAACCAGGTTTTATTCTGTAACTGGAAAGACAAATAGGTGCTTTCTCAAAATGCATTATATTCTTGATGAGCAGCAGCAACTCATTTGCTGTGGTGTTATTTAAAGAAAAGATATTAGAAGACAAAGGAAGATGGTTTGGGGAGGATTTGTAATGATATGTGTATATAACCTAATATATATTATATCACATTCATTATATATTACATACATTATATATGGATTTGTAATATATATTATAAACATATTAATATATAATCCTTAAATTTTGATCTATGCCATTTAAACATTTTATTTGTTTATTTTTTTAAATTAATTTTATTGAGAGACAAATAGCAACGAGACAGTTTTAAAACTGATTAGTAGGACAGTTTCAATAATTAATACATTGCATATTATTGTCTTTGTAGTGATTATTCATAGTACAAGATACAGACATGATATCCTGTCCAAACACGATTAGTACAAATCTTTCTGCTCATTGAATTTAGAGAAAGTAGCTGTATATCTATCCTAAGTATTTTGTATATAGAGATACAAAATGGTCCTTCATTTATATCCCCTTTTTTTGTTTAGTTTTGTTATGTTGGGTATTCCATTGCTATTTGAACATTATACGTGGGTGAATTCAGTAAAATAATCCAATATAGTCCACTAGTCCATAATAGCAGTGGGTTATCTGTAGGACTGGCAATGTCAGAAGTTGTTGACTTGAGCTTTTTACAGCTCAGCATATTGATATGGCTTTACTTTTTTTTCCATAATTTTATTGACCATTTAATCATTTTATGATGAATAAAAATCAGAAGACTTTCAAAGTTATATATTTTTAAAGAATAAGGTTGGCCTGATAGCTCAGGGGACTAAAGCCCCTGCTTAGGCAGAGCACAGCTGCCGGGGTTCAAACCCCTGTATGCCATGCCTGCCCCACACCCCGAGGCGTGCTGAGACAGCGATTGAGACTGTGTATGGTAGCACATGCTTGTAATCTCAGCACTTGGTAGACTGAAAACAGGTGGATCACTAAGAGTCCCATCTACATAGTGAGATCCTGTAGACCCTGCCTTGAAACACACACACACACACACACACACACACACACACACAAAGAGTAAAAAAAATCATCAAATGGCATAATAAATTCATGATTTATTATGCTTTTGCTGTGATGAGTTTACTATGAAAACTTGTGTTGCTGTGAAGCAGGTATAAATTTATACCCTGGACCAAAGTTTGGTTTTGAATTAAAAGTAACATGTATAAAGTGCGTTCCTTAGTATTCAAAGACTGTTTCTAAATATGCCACAGGTACTTGTCAGAGTAGTGAAAGAGTTAATGCTCTATCACGCTTGCCCCCACCCAAGACATCCCATTGTGCTTCTGTGATACACTTAGGCACTGTTCCTAATGGCAAAGTCTATTAGAATGCACAGCATCTTCCCCAGGGAGGTGTGAGGGGACCTGTCACTTGAGATATTTAAAACTGCACTGGATGAAGCACTGGAGAGCCATGAGTGCCTGAGCTCCAACCCTCAGGATAGAACACATGACCTAATGGGTGCTTTCCACTCCTTAATACCTCTGATTTGCTGGGTGGATGTTTAATAGCTACCTCATTTTTAAGTAGATGAGCAACAGCCTATTTTTTTAAATGGAAATTTAGTTTGGTCTATAAAGTGTCAAGGCGGAGGTGACAAGACAAACCACAAGGGACTGGAGGAAGCCTCTGGAAATTTAATTGTTTGGAGGAGGGTTGAGCAAACACAACAGTGTATTAGTGTTTAGCAAATGTCTAAACTTTTTCAGAATTTTCAGTTCAAGGAAACCCAAAACACATTTGGCTAAACACTTTTTCCTTAATTTTCAAACCCATGTGTATTTCAAGGGAAATTTAATCCATGTGTTTCTGATTCATTTACACTTAGCTCATCAAAATGTGGTTTCGTAAGACTCATTTGATGTCTAAGAAGCCTGGTGAGATTTTCATAGGTTTTTTTTCTTTTTTCTTTCAACTAGGAAGTTGCATTTTGCTAAGTGTCAATGGAACTTCAGCCTCAAAAGGAATCAGTTGGCTTGGCCCTTGGTTTCGTGAATATTAATGGGAACTAATGAGTGGGAGAAGATGGGGTCCTGGTGTAGGCCATGTCAGTGTTTCCATTTCTAACATGTAATCAATTTGAATGACTTGAAAAATCTCCCGTTTTTTCTGAGTATGTACTAGAAAAATCTATCTTAAATTCTTGAAAATCTTGTAGAATTCACAAGGATAAATGGTATTAAAGGACACAATATTGTCTTGTGATCTGTTTATTGTGCTCTGAAAAAAATCTATAATCAGGGTAGCAATGGAATATTTCTTTGAGGTAGTTAAGAAGGATAATTCAAAGGGTGTTTAGATTGGCCATTTCTCTATAGTAAAAGAAAATAAAAGCTCTCTGCCTAGTTTTTGCTACTCTGCACTGCATGATTTCTTCAGACAGAAATAAGACAAAACCCCTCAGTGCATGTGCTGATTCAGGTGCACACAATCCCCTATCTCATTGCTGGTGTTCCGAAAGAGCATCTGGGGTAGAGCAGTGCGCATCCGGTCCTTCCATCAGGAGTGCATGGGAAAGCCAACAGGGTTTGCACCTGCAGGATGGCTTGCATCTTCAGTGAGTGTGGGAAGCAACATAATGAGACAGCTGAGTGGCTGACAGACACATTGCTTTCCGCTTTCCCTTGCTGTTCCTTCACTCTGCATACCTTCCCTCTCCCCACTCCTTCCTCAGCAGTTTCCCACCTTTCTACAGTCACCACTAGCTTATGGAGCAAGTGTGGCACACTCATCCAAGGATGGGTTGACACGGATTACACATTGCTTTCATTTGGTGGTTCTTGGGATGAATTCTTCGTTGAGAACAAGATAATGAAAACCATACGGCCACTGAACACAAAAATCTGCCATCACTTTGCCTGCTCCCGCGCAGCCATTTCATTTCATAGAGGCTAGTCTCTAAGTTCACTTCAGTGGAAGATCCCAGCCAGGTGGAATCCTGCCCCCTACGGGCTTGCATAATGCAACAAACACTGACATTTAGATCTTGCCTGTCACCAGCACATCAGAGAACTTCTGTGACTGTGGCATTGCTTGCTAGGCTGGTATAGCTCTAGTATCTGGACCTTTTAAGTATTTGTCTGAGTTCTGCCCTGGGACTTCAGTGTGGAGCTGAAAGCAGAAGAACCAGGATAGGTAACAACTGAGAATTAAAAGAAAATCTGAAACTCCTATTGCCCTGAAATTTTGAACCACTGCCTACAGGAAATGAATACTTATTTTATGGTGGTGAAACTGAGCTGTACTTTAGTTCTGGGCTGAATTTTGACAGTATAGGGAAGAATTATAAATTTTTAACTATGGCAGTGATTTTAGACTATAGGTGTGAGGATAAATAATTATTCATTGATTCAAAATCTCACACCAGTGAGGGAAAAATGCTCAAAGCAAATAAAAAAATGAAGTGCCAGGAATTTGAACAAAAGTTTATTTTCACTCTATAATTTGTCACTTGTTTTATACAGATACCAATGAGGCAACACAGAAATACTAAATTCATCTCAGAAGATACATACGTAAATGCTCACATTGTAGTTCAAATTTTTTTTAAATTTTAAAATTCACCAGAAGACTCTTCTGCCCTGACAGCTCTCATGAAAAGCCAATTTATTTTTATCTGTTTCATTTCATCTTCTTTTTTTAAAGAAATGTAGTTAAGAATGAGAACAGCAGTATGTGGACAATCTAGGACTCTCATATATCATCCTAATGCTAGAGAAAACAGTGTCAAATTATTTTGCAGACCACATATAAGTTTGGCTCTTTAATTATCAGAAATATTTTTCATCATTTATCAAGTAAGACAAATTGCATCATAGAAGACTATTGTGTGACACACTAATAAATACAATGTATAAAGCAATTGACTTAAAAAGAAAACATGTACTGTTACTGTATTTTTTGTCATTAAGAGATATAAAATAATTTAGGATAATAGTGCCAAACTCCTAATTATGTTTGTGAAAAAAAGGGCAGAGAGTTTAAAAGACTTGAGTAAAAGTTTTCACACTGGATTGTGTCATGTTACTTGAGCTCAGCTCTGAATGTTATTATGGTGATACTTTAATAATCAGTAACAGTTCTAAGATGGATACATTCCTAGAATAGGGTACGTCAGAGTACTGAGACTCTGAAAAGTTCTTAGTCTGTTGAAATTCCAGTGCACTGGACTCACAGAGGTGGAATGGGGAGTCCCAACTCACAAATCTCATGTTTATCTCTCTTATGTCCACCTTTAGAGAGACATCTTAGGTATTCCCAAAGAACACCAAATGTTCATTAGAAAATTGTCTTTGAACTGCTGGTTTCATCCCTTATGATTGTGGGTAGACCCAAAATGACTTTTTATGACCCTACATGGTTTACCTGGATGGCTTATACTATGAAAATTTATTCTTCCTGCAGTTTAGAGGTGAGAAGTCTGCGATTGAAGTTTACACAAGTTTTGTTTCTTCTGGAGCCCTTCCTCACGCTGTTGACAGCTGTTTCCCTTCCATGCCTTCCATGGTTTCCTCTGGGCTTGTCTGTCTGATCATCTCCTTTTATAGGGCACTAGTCGCACTGGATAAGGGTTCCAATCTAGTGACTTTAGTTTCATTTAAATACTTATTTATTTATTTATTTATTTTTGGCAGAACCGGGGATTGAACTCAGGCCCTTGCGCATGCCAGGGAAGCACTTACTCCACTGAGCCATTTCCCCGGCCCTTTAAATACTTTTTTAAAGCCCTTATCTTTTATTCCAATTGGGCTATTATAACAAAATACCTTAGATTGGTTAATTTATACTAACAAAAATTTATTGCTTACTATTTAAAAGGCTGCAAAGCCCAATATTAAAGCTCTATCAGATTCAGAGTCTGTTGAGAACTCCCTCCGTCCTTTAAAGACTCTGTTCCTTTGCTTTATCCTCACATGAAAGAAAAGCAAGTAGCTCTCCTGGGTCTCTTCATGAAGGGAATTTATCTCCTTTAAGAGTGCAAAGCCCTCAAAATGCGCTCATTTCCCCAAAGCTCCACTTTCTCACACTGTCACCTAGATGGTTAAGATTCCACGTACATATTTGGGGACACACAAATACTCATATCAAAATATGTCATTGTGGTGGATTGGGAGCTGTACAACTTAACCTGTAATATTTACCTTACTTATTCATACCTATGTATAATTCCCTTTCCTTAGATGTAGATGGTAAATTCGACTTGCTTCTAACCTTCAGAAAATGGCAATGGTAAGATTTTTTCCTGTGATATATCATGTGAACAAATTTCTCAGAAGATCATCTCTGGAGATTTTTCTCCCCTATTGACTGTGAAATAGTTAAGGAGCCACATATCAAGGAGCTGAGGTAAGTTGGCATGGCCAGGGCCTTCCTCCAGTAACCAACAAGAAGCTCTCTACCTCTCTCAGATTTACAGTACAGGAAATGACTCCTACTGACAACCTGAGTTAATTTGGTGGCAGAGTCCTCCCCATTCAAGCTGCCAGATGAGAATTCTAGCCCTGCCTAACACCGTGATTGGAACCTGAAGAACTCAATTGTGCCTCATCTCCTGATCTACAGAAAGCATAAGGTAGTAAAAGTGTGTGGTTGTAAGCCACTAATGCCATTATTGATGACCATATGTATTAAAGACTAAAAATACTAGTGTGGATGTATAACCAACTTTGGGTGAAGCATGAGGCATTTTGATGAATATTATGAACAAGGCCATGATAACCTTGAACAGATCATTAGCAGAAATTCACCATTATTCATATTGTAAGTGAGGGCTAAAAATGAGCTGAGAACCATGTTGTTGGAAATGGGAGGCAAAGGCATCCTTGTTAAAGAGGCAGGTGGCTTAGTGCGTCTGTCTCCTAGTCACTTATATAGAAAATAGAATTTATAAATGGTGTATGATTGACTTGGCTGACAAACCCAATCAAGAGCACATTTTCCCAGTGGATTTCCAAGAAAGTGTTGCAGGTGCCGCCTACTTATTCTTCCTGATTATTGGAGGTTTTGTTTGTTTGTTTTGTTTGCTGTAAAGAATGACTTGGTGATTTTGAGAATTCTCACTCTCTCCACATATTAACATCAAAATAAATCAAAATATTAAACCCCAAAAACATTAAAAAGGAAAGAATTTTTATTAAAAATATTATCTGGAAAAATAGCCAAAAACTCTATTATCTTTTACTAAAGCATGAAAAATGATCGGAAGTTTAACAATTCATTCATAAAAGGGAATTTCAGAGACAAGGGTGTACCTCATGGACTCTTCTAAAGCATAAGATTTCTAATGAATAAATTGTGCTATGTTTTAGCCATTTTAAAAAGATGGCAAAAGGGCCTAGGGAGATAGATCAGCAGAATAAGCACTTGCCTGGCAAGTGCAGGGTCCTGAGATCAATCCCTGGTACCAAAAGAGAGAGAGAGAGAGAGAGAGAGAGAGAGAGAGAGAGAGAGAGAGAG
>NDGN011558462.1:8815-19096 GCA_002564285.1 Tympanoctomys barrerae | reverse complement strand
CTATCTATTTTTTGAAAAAAAAATATGTCATTCATCTGGTGAGCTTTCAGGTTAGCGCTATCTCTGTGCCTCACCAGTGTCTGCTCCTCTCTGAAGCACCACGTTGCTGTGTTCAGGTCCACCTTGGATGTAACACATATTCTTACTCTAAATGGACATGGAACAATCTGTAGCATTTCTGGGGAACTTTTATTTGTTCAGCAATTTTCAATGCACTTGAAGAAAATAATTTGGTATTTGCTTTACAGCATATAAACACAGGCCCTCAGGAGCCATTAAAAATTTACACTCTATAAATTTGATAGTAGATTACTTTTGTAAAGTATTTGGGCTGGAAGTTCCATCTTCTTAGTTAATATAATTTAAGTCCATTTATATGAGGCATTCCAACCACACGGCGAAGTGAGTCTGGCAGAATTATTTTTCCACAACACTCATTTGATTCATATGGTATATCATAAAGACACAATGATATCTTTGCTTTATATGCATCATTTATATCAGCATACTGTATTAGTTTTTGCTGAGTGTAAGCACATGCTTTTCAATATGTAAAGCCACATTAGGAATGACTGAGAAAAGAATCCCAGTGAAATATAACAACGGAAGTAGATAGGAAGAAAAGAGCTGCCTCTTAGCATCCGGTGAGTGATCCTATCAGTTGTAATTGAAGCTGGCAATGAGGATCAGTGATGCTACTTTGAATATGCAGCAATCATCTGAAGTCTACAACAGAACAGTAAAGCAGCTTTGAGCTATAAAATACAAATATGCATATTTATGATGGTTTTAATTTATTCAATTGAAAGTAGACATTACACTAAGGACATGTTCTTATGCAAATTAGAGTGCAGAAAAAGACATTCAAGATGGCAATCGAGAAAGTCTAATTCCTGGGCAGAGAGCACATGGGGCTCAAGGTCAGCAGCTGAGAGGGACAGCACATGAACACACAATGAGGGCTTATCACCACTGCTGTGCCTGAAAGGTCTGTTCCTGTTTCCTTACACAATTCCTGGGGGCAGTCAGTCTAAGATCCTGGTCTACCTCATAGGCCTCTGATCCTGTGGTCACCACTAAGATGAGACTCTTTGCAATGACTCAGAAGCTTTTCCAAGTCCACCAGCATCTGCTCATCATGTCTTTTGCATGGGAAGTTCTCTGTGCTATAAATTCCATGGATTCTCATCTCTACACTGCTGATTTGAAACTTGAATATAGTCCCAGCTTCTTACCACCCAAACTATTTCTGTACTGAGGACAACCTGTTGACTCATTTTAGACCATTCAACAGGCCTGGAGTACAAACATTTTTCTACTCCAACAGACAATGCTGTTTCCCATCATAGTAACCTAGTGCAAGCCCAGTGTTGAGAACGGCAATGTTGCCAACTGCCTGGTTTCTTAGACTTATTCTACTCTTATGAGCAGAGATAGAGACTTGGAATTTCATGCATCAAATAGTAAAATAATTTCATAAAGACAAATTTATGGGGTTATTCCATGTGTTCTGTCATTCTATGACAGTAAGAAACCAACATTTCATAGACTTTAAACATAAACAACTTTCCCTTAATGTTATTTGATTACTGATCTTATATTGTTTAATATGACAAATTATTATTTAAAAAGCTTTGGTTGCTAATTTTACAAAGCAGCTATAAAACCAGAGCAAGAGCAACACATTAATACCAAAAGGAAAGATTCTTAGTCTAAAATACTTTGTAACAAGAGCATTCATATAGGTTAATGGGATTCAAAGCATTTAAATGTAAAGAAACTAATGCTTAAATGTGAAACTTTCTATAGTAGCATAATGATCTTTCAGAACAACAACAACAAAAAAGTGATTGAAGTTGATAGACAATGACGCACTTCAAAGTCCCTTACCTTATCTTAATATTCTTCTGGGCACTTTGCAGAGACAGATTAGGCTATAATTTCTTTCTGGATGGGGCCACCTCTTGATTCTTCCCAGTCCTTACCGCCTACTATGTGCCTGCCCCTAATGTGTCTTTGCTGAATGTGTTTGAAATATATTTCTCCAGCTTTCAATTTCCATAAGAACATATTGAAGAGTTCACAAAATAAGGATTACTTCAACAAATTTTGTTTAGCACCCACCATGACCAGGTATTTCTGAGTTTTAAGAGTTTTTTGGGTATTAGAAGAGTATCTAGGCATTGTTAAAACCATGAGTATTTCCATATTTAAACAGATGTGTATGCACACACACACACACACACACACATACACACACACAAAACCAGATAGCAGAAAGTGATAACTTATACAAGATCCAGCAAGAACATTAAATTTGCCACTGTCCAACATTGGAGACATTTGACAAGTTTCCTTATTGTTTAAAACATTTTTAACTCAATGTGCTCTTCCACTGGCTCTTCCTTCTTAGTCTTTTGTGTACTCCTCCTGTGCCGATCCCTTAAATTAAGTTTTAGTAAAAGTTTTACTCTCAGTTTCTGCTCATGTCACTACATATGTTCTTGGAATTTAACAATCATTTTTGAGAAAAAAAAGTTAAACATTGTGGTTAAGAATATAATTTTGCAAACCACACCACCCAGATTGGAACCCTAAGGCCTACATTTATTCCTGTGTGTGACCATTTAATACAGTCTTCTTCATTGTATAGGGAGAGGCATTTATGTAGAAGGCAATTTTGATTTAATTTACTTTGTATCTGTATCTGTAAATATAACCTCATTTCTATAGTTTCATGTTCATTTATTGAAACCCGTGAAGATAGGTGAGTGCTAGAAGAGAGATCTTTTAAGATATAGAAAATGCATGATACTGTTAATTATATAATAATCCAAGTTGTACCCTAAAGCAAAGCATTTTAGCAAAAGCTTTGATTTATAAGGCATAAATATTATCTACACTAAACAGAAGAAATAAAAAAGAATGTATATATATATTTTTTCCCATAATCTTAAGTAATAATATTCTGTCCAAAGAGAATAAATTGGGATGGGGATTTATCTCAGCAGTAGAAATGCTTGCCTAAAAAACTGGAAGCTCTGGGTCCTCAACACCAAAAAACTAAATACATAAATAAACCTCAACTGATGTGAATACAACACGCTATGTGTTACCATCAAGCTAGTTTTTAAAAATGAAGTGTTTCTTTGATAAGTTGGTTTAACAGTTTTGTGGGTATCAGAAGAATACCCATATCCCTACCATGTCTTGCTCTGTACACTGCAAACTAGCACCTCTCTGCAGCTTTGTCTTTCACCTATCTCTTTTAATAAACTTTGCTAAATGTTGATGAAATCTCCAGTGTGTGAAATATTTTAGTGCAGAGCAAAGGCCAATGTGCTTATAAGAGAGGGAAAGACTACAGTAAGAAGATAAAGCTAGAGATTTGAGAAGAGATGTGATCCTACAACCTTATAGCCCATCTAGAAGCACTGTGTTTTATTTCAGGGATAGCTAAAAACAATCAGAAAGTTGTAATCAGGGAAGAACTATGGCCAGCTTTTGGTCTTAAGAAGATCAGAGAAGAGTGCACAGAAAATATTCAAGGATGTAATATTTATTTATGTCTTTGGCACAGGGTCTATGGATCTCACTATGTAGATCAGACTTGTAGTGATCCTCCTGTTTACAGCCTCTCAAATGCTGGGATTACAGGCACGCACCACCCCAGTCTCAATCGCTGTCTCAGCACATGGTAGGCTCGGAGATCAAAAGCCCTGGCCCCGCGCCTGCCTAAGCAGGCGCTTTAATCTGCTGAGCTATCTGGCTGGCTCTAAGGATGTATTTTTTAGAAGAGAAACAGGGAGCCTTGGAATCCTTTTGCATGGCCCCAATGAAGAAAGAAAGACTACCTTGGATCGTAGCTATGATTCTCCTGCAGAGGTAACTTTGCTATGCTTACTCCCACTTTCTTAATTGTCATGATGTGAAGGGGTAGTTATACTGCCAGCATCCATTGGGTAGTAACTATGGATAATGCCAAACATTTTCAATACATAGGGCAGTTCTCAACAACAAAGTAATATCCAAACTTGAATGAGAAGAACGACAGTAAGGGAATTGAATAGATTTCAAGTAAACCAGGAAGCTAGGAGGGGTGCCATTTGGGATGGACTGTGTAATTTAGAGTGGCGTTAAGGTTCTGGTGTAAAACTATGGAGGTAGAAATGTTGCCTATTACAATAAGAGAAAAAAATACTTTTTCTTCCTAGAGAAGAATAATAGTTCAATTTGATGCACATAAAATTTTAAAACCCTTATAAAACTTCCAAATGGAAATGACAAGAAGTATTCGGATGTCCAGGCCTAGAATTTTTAAAATAAAAATATGTGGACCGGAAACATAATTTTCACTATTTCAGTGTCACAGAATATACATGATATTTAAGCCCCAAAGAAGAGATGGTTAGCTACTGTAAAGTGACAATATGACCAAAGTTCAGCACCAAGTTTTAAAGAGGACCATGAATAAAAATATAACCTGGGTATCAAAGAAATGGGGAGAATTACACAGAAAACAAGGACTTCAATGTCATGGGAGTATAAACCAAATATGCCTAAGGACTAAGGGCACAGATGCCTTTGTTAGTATAATTTAATATTTGGGTAGGATCATCCTAAAAATTATTACATTTGTACCATCCAGGCCTCCCCTGGCCATGAAGAGTAGTTTCAGAAGAATGTTAGCTAGAAATGAGGTTGTTTAAAAAAGAATGCAAACAAATACAACAACCTAGCAGAGAATGTGACTAAAAAGAGATAAGAAATATTATATTATCACAGACAACAAATGGCACTCTTTAAAGTTTTTAGGCTGAAAATGTTCAGTAATATGAATAAGTTAGAGAGAAAGGCACCATTATATTAAATGACAGTGAAACAATTAGTATGAGAAAATGAAAGTGGTTGAAGGTATTTTGCTGGGATAGCAATGAAGGACACATAATGAAAATCAATTGAAGCACAGAAGGGTTGAGCCACTGTAATTTGGATGTAGTATGTCCCCACAGAACTCATGCTGTCGTATATGGGGGCTCCTCAGAAGTGCTTGAATCATGGGGTGAAATATGGCTGACTTGCTGTCAAAAGATAGTGCCATCTACTTCCCAGGATTCTGCCTGAATTTCTGCTGCTTTGGCACTATTTTTCAAGCAGTTTTTTTCCCCATGATGCCCTTCTACCACACTATTTGGCCTTAGAGATTGCTCACTGGACTAAACCATGTGTTCGATTAAAACTCTTCTCTAAATTGTAGTTTTTGGGGCCAGTCAGATAGCTCAGTGGACTAAAGTGCTTGCTTAGGCAGAGTGCAGCAGCTTGGGTTCAATACCCAGTATACCATGCCTGCCTCGCCCTTGGGGCATGCTGAGGCAAAATCCAGACTGGGCATAGTGGCGGCGCACCTGTAATACCAGCTCTGGGGAGGATGAACATAGGTGAGTCACTATGAGTTCAATCTATGTAGTGAGACCCTGTAGACCTTGTAGACTGTGTACTAAATACAAATAATAAATAAATAAATAAAGCAGTAGGTTTTTTGGGATTTTTCTCTCAGCAGAAGAAAAGTGACTAATACAATTGTGATATTTAAAAAAAATACCAATCCTAGTACACGTGAGAATAAAAATAACCAATCAGGCTACTGAAAAGAATATGTAGTTGTACAAGAGTAAGAGTATGGCAGAGGCTGTGTTTATGGAGACAAAAAGTGAACGGCACATACGATTTCACTTACAGATCCTGTAGAGGATGGAGCTGGGCTACAGAGCAAGAGCTCTCCATTCTATTCAGATGTGAAGCCTTTTGGCTCCTTGACATGGTGTCCTGCACAACAAACTGTTACTCTGTTATTTTATGTCCTTTAGCCATGCAGTAAACTTGTTTGCAGCATTAGTGTAGAACCAATGGAAGCGTTATCAGACTGATACTACTCCAAGACACTTTAACAAAATTTCTTAACTTACTTAAATGGACAAACATGTTTTATACTTTCTCTGTTTTTGTATATCTATAATAAATATATTTATATATATTGACATTCTCAAGTGGATGTTTTCTAATTTAATACTGAAGAAATGACTTTCCATGTTTAACAGATACTATATGGATTTTATTCATTTAAATGAAACATGACAAATTTTAATTTAAAAAAAATTACAGCCCTATCCTTTTTTAGAATTGTATTCAAAGTTCTAAAACCAGATATGGAAATGTTCAGTTTCTTCAAAATTTTAATAAGTTGCATTTTTAAAAAGAAGTCTATGCCATTTTAAAAGTTATAAAATAGCTGTGATTAAAGAAGCTGTATTACACTGCTGGAGACCTCCTAAGTAAAATAATAGCATCTGTGTGCCTATGAGTGAAGAAAAAAATATCTGGGACAATGACATCTAGGTGACTTATGGGAAGAGTTACACAGCTGGTCACAATGGAACATTTGCATTCAGGGAAGTGCCTGGCTCAGGTGTATGGCTTTAGCATCTGAGCTTGGTGGAAAGAAGCTCAATTAAGCTATCTGTGGTGACATCTCATACTCAGATGTCTAGCCAAGTAAGTTGACCTCTTTTAAATTATGGTTTCCCTAGTCTTGCTGCTTTGGGTAATGAAAGAACAGTAAATACATATTCACACAAAAGGACTGAAAGATTGTCCATGAACAATTGAGAACGAAGACCCGATTTCTGTCTCTGTGTCTATTTGAAGGTGGCTCATTAGTTTGACTTTCCACTACTGGTTATGATTAACTTAGGGATTATATTTAATTTCAAGATCACTTAACACTTCAGTAAATATCACTTTATAAGAACAAAGTTATTTACTTTTTCTGGATGAAATAGAAATACAAAATCAATCATTTAATATATATTTTTTCATTAATAAATAATGGAAAAGTGTCCAAGATGTGCCAATGATGATCAGATAAGAAGACTATGAGTGAGATTTCCCACAGCTAAGGTCCTCAGCTTCAAGGAAGAAAGGTTTAATTTTGCTCTTGGTTTCAGGGGATTCCATCCATGATAAGCTGGTTCCAGTGCCAAGAGACTACAACAGAAGCATGTGGGGAACAAAATACCCAGTGTAGGGGTGCCTGGGAGCAGGGCAGGGCAGCAGCACTGCAGAGGAAGGAGCACAGGACAAGAAGCAGAACCTAAGTCACACTTTGGGACCCCTGCACTCACACACCGAGGCGTGTGCTCCACTGACCCACAGCATGGAGCCCAAAGCCAACCAAGTTACTTCACCTGAACCACCACAAAGCCTGAACAGGCACTAGGCCCCTGGGATTTGGAGTGCTTCACTGTTCCTATCTGAGACTGCTCTTACTTATTGAAAATGTATCATTTTAAATTACATGACTTGTAATTCCACCATTGCATTATAGGCAACTAAATCAGATAAAATATTCTAGGCAGTCAGATAGGGCTGGGCCCTTCAGAGAGCCAGTGCCGAAAGTGAGAGACCTTGCAACTATGGAAGAGATAGATACTTCCACTCTGGGCAAAAGATGAAACAAATGTACCCACAGACTTCTTAAGAATAAACATTAGAGGCCGATAGTCCAAATATGTGTCTATCACCTTAAGAAAGCCAAAAAGAATCCTTAAACCAAGATCCTACTGGAAGAGCCACCTCCTCACTTCCCCATTTGACTTGATTTAATCAGGATCTCCTGAGCAATTATAATCATAATCTTATCAGTCGACCATAGTTTTATCCCACTTCATGCCCACATTGTGATTCCTCATTTTTACCACCCTGGACATCTGAACCCATGGCTTTGCTCTACAAAAGTCCCCATGAAAGGGAAGATCATCAGCAACACACCCTGGTTCCCTTCTGTCTCTCTCAGACAGAAGCTTTCTTTCCTCAAATAAATCTACTCTGCTTTTAACAGCTGTTGTTCCTAAAACTCCTTCTTGGCACTTAGAAAAGATGGACTTGTACCAGTTGTCTAGTAGGTTGGGAGTTTATTTCCCCTATATCAATATTGTGTGTGTGTGTGTGTGTGTGTGTGTGTGTGNACATATGTATGTTCCTACTTAACCAGATGCATAAGCATATAAAATACTGAGATCCGGGTTCCTGCAGAGTGAAGGCCCAGTGGAGATGAGCATGTGTTAAACATGAGGTAATTGGTTTGGGCTTTAAGGAATGAGAATGTCATAGTGTGGGAGAGAGGAGACAGCTATGCATTCAGGGGAGATTTGCAAGCAGAACAATAAAGAAAATATTCTGCTGGCAGATAAATAACACTGCAAGAGTTAGAAAAAATAACAATCATCTATGAGACAATTTGAAAAGATAAAATTACATAGCTTTTGCTTTTGAATTTCTAAAAGATACTTTAGAGTAAAAGTTAGGCATGATAATAGGTGGAGAAAAGAAATTTTTAATTCGGGGTTTTTCATTATACCATGGATTTTTTTTTAATGCTAGTGAGGCTAATTTTAACTACTTCCTATGGAAGTCAATTTTAGGCTTCTTTGTCTGTCTAGAAAGATGAGCAGAAAGAGAAGCTCAGCAGGGAGTGAAATGAATCACTCTGTACGGAGTCAAATTCCGCACTCCCAGCTGAGTTGGCAAAGGTTAGCATGCTATTAAAATTCAAGTTTTTGCTAATGTGTTTTCTTGGTAGTCAACTCACTAAAGGAATACCAGTTTTTAGCAATGATTCTCAATGATTCAAGTGTTTGCCAAAGAATTTTCTACCTCACATGGGGAGAGAATCTAATAACTCCATGATGTCTAAAACTGAGTTGTTTGAGTATGATAAGCTCGATGACAGCATAAATAGAAGACAAATTGTAACAAGCATCACCATAGTAACTAAATCCTAAGATAATAACCAAAAAAGATTAAGGAGCTGTGGTGTCAGTGTCCATTTTTGTGGGCTTCACAAAAATTAGGAAAACCAGGTAGAAATAACAGATAAAATACAAGTATCATAGTCGAAATACTATTTTTCACTTGAATATGTAATTCTTCATGAATGACCAGGAAAAAAAAGCCAAATACAAGTTAATATTGGTTCAGGGAACTTAAGAAGGATTTGGGAGGGTCATCTTTAATCTGATCAAAGGCCACAACAAAGTCAATAATATGGACAGCCTATACTCAGGCACTTTATGTGTTGCATTTGGGTTTGAGCCAACAACCCACCTACCCAGGCTGTCACTGCATTCAATTCCATTCTCACATTCTCGGTTAGTTTTGCCAGCACCCTCAAAAATCTGAACCAGCGATGAGTTCCTAACAACTCTTTACTGTTTGAAGCTGTAACTTCAACAATCAATTTGCAGGAGCTCAGAATACATTTTTTAAGATTGGTTTGGATCTCCCAAATTGTATTAATGAGAGCAAAATATCAATTTTTGTCTTAGATTAGGTTGATTTTATTTTCAATATATGGTTCTGTAAATAAAAAGAATAAGTTAAAATTGCCATGCAAGACTGTGGTTTTTTAACAGCTTTGGAGATAAGCATATCTAGATATGCTTAAGATATTAGATAAATGACATTATTTCACCTGTTACTGGAGCTTACATATTATCTCTAAATTTCCATAACCTCCTTCCTAAATTATCTTATAATAATTCTGATAATTTTTACAAGTTTGTTGGAAAGATTAAACCATACCACACTTTTAAATATTTTGCGCATAGTAAATGCACAACAAATCATATGTAAATAATTAAAAGGGTGGGTACTGATGACTATTAGGAGTATATTGTCAGGGGAAATTACACACACTCATCCTCAAAAAACCCATAGTCAAACTCCATGAAGAAGGATGCCACTATGTACACCATGAGCAATGTTTTAAAAAGTAAACCACGCCTTATATCTGAGAGAGAAAGAGAAGCGGAGTGGCTTCTATAAGTCAGAATGCTTAAACTGCAGTTATGAACACATGAATGTACTCATTTATAATTATAGCCTAGATTAATTAGTCATTTCATGAAAACACACATAAGAATGGGCAGGGTCTCTGATACAGCATCACATCCGACAGAGGAAAGGTGTATAAATACTGCTGGGAGCGGGCAGGGACAGTAGAGCATCTTCGCACTGTAACTTGGCTGAACTCACCCCTCCTCTCACCATGTCCTACGGCTGCTCCTCCGGAAACTTCTCCTCCCGCTCCTTTGGGGGCTACCTGCAATACCCAGGCGCCTCCTGCGGCTCTTCCTACCCCAGCAACCTGGTCTACACCAGTGATCTCCAGTCTCCCACCAACTGCCAGCTGGGCTCCTCTCTCTACAGCGGCTGTCAGGAGAC
>NDGN011558461.1:7392-17863 GCA_002564285.1 Tympanoctomys barrerae | reverse complement strand
ATTCTCCTTTTCGCTCTAAGACTTCTCCCAGAACATTTGGTTTCTTCACTTCCCAAAAAGTGATTTTTCCTCTACTGATATTTCACCTTGAATTGCCCTCAGAACTACAGCCCATCAACTAGCCCTTCCCACCTCTTAGGGTGCTGCTTTGATGGTTTGCAGGATGTGGAGGCCAGAGCAAGTTGGGCCCAGGTCCTCAGGAAAAGATAATACAGCACTAGAGGAGAAAGTACTTCACACCTATTCCTGGGACAGCTCTAAGCATGGATAAGAAGACAGAGAACAGAAGGGTGAGGAAGTCTCCAGGTGACATCACTGGGCTCCCTGGATCCAATCACACCTGCAACAGACACAGACCTTGCACTGTATAAGTATGTTTCTGGGTGCATCTCTCTTTTCTGAGTGCTCTGTACCTAAGTGACTGAGATCAAGGCTTTGCCAATATCTCCTAACACCCTCATAGACCTGTTGCTCAACAGTACCTAGACATCAAATATTTTGATTCCTCACTAATTTCTTAAACAATTTGTTTTAATTCTTTAAAAAAGTATAGGATGAAGAACGACCCCCCCCCATGTGAAACTGGAAAGAGGGGGTAAGCAGAATATTCAGTGCCATACAACACCTTTGCAGAATAGCCTCTAAAACAGGACAGGAAGCTCTGCATCTCAACTGCCATGTCATCCCTCATGCTATGACCTTAAACAAGTCCTACATGCGTGTAATCACTGGTACAAATCTGTAATCCCAGCACTTGGGAGGCGGAGGCAGGAGGATTGCTGCAAGCTTGAGGCCAGTATGGGCTACAAAGTAAGCTCAAGGCAAGCCTAAATGGCATAGAAAACTCCTGTCTAAATCAATCAATCAACCAATCAATCAATCACAGGGCTTAGCATATTTAGTAGTTCTCATTTGGCACAGTTATCAACACCAAAATGATCCTCAAAAAAATTAGATTCCTTTGTAACTTTCCCAAACTGGAAATTGCAGAGGGAAACGCAGCTAGAAGATTGCAGAGAAGTATGTAAACATGTACAGACAAATATGGATGTGTATATATCATGACATCATGCCAATTCGCCTTCTGTGAGGTGTCATTATTGTCCTCATGAATTACCACAATGACCCTAAAGTAGAAGCAAATGTATCGTCCTTCTTGGCTGATAAATTACGAAGTGGAGGCCCAGCAAAATTGCATGCGTAGCAATTCCCGTGACTGGTTGGCAGTGGGACCCCGGTAATCTTCCAGATTTTCTTTTCAGAGAAAAATCTTGGGGCAACAATCTATTCATGCGTGTGATCTCAAATAAAAAGAAAAAAGGGATGAGAAAAAATAAGAAGAAGGGGGGAAGAGGAAAGAGAAGAAAGTGGAGGAGGAAGAGAAGGAGGAAGGAAGGAATAAAGTTTTCTCCTTCTGAAATGGGAGACATAGCTGCATAGACTTCAGCATGGCGAGATGCACGAGAGATTAAAGAAGCAACTGTCCTTCCTAATTCACACTCGTAAGTGGTGGAAAAGCATCTCATTATCTAGAGCAAAGAAAGGGAGTAATTTATAGCCAGCCATGAATACTTACTATTAGGCCCAGTGATGTTGCTCATACTAACACAAGCAAAATAAATCAGTTCTAAGTCCAGTGCACACTTCCACGTGGCAAGAGGAAGATGAATCAGTGGGGCTTGGCAGGACGGAGTCTGTGCACCAGAATTATCAATAAGTGTAATTCTCTCTCTGCCCTTTCTCCAACTCCCAGGCAAAAACCACATCAGTTACTTGTAACAAAAGTAACGAGACTGTACATTTTATAACCAGCAATTAGAGTTCCACTGAAATTCCAAACACATTAATTACTGCTAAAAGGCCCCAGGTTGTCTTTCTTTTAATTTTCCAGTGGATACATTCACCACTGTGTGACAAGTGGAGTAAAACTTCATTAATTGAGACTGCCCAAGGGACAAGAGTGAGATAGTGAAAAGTGCAAATTTCACATTTCTAATTGAGGAACTGGGATTCTATACTTCCAAGAAAGCAGGATAATTGGAAGTAGATTGCAAAAAGCTTCCTTGGAGTTACTGGGTACATATCAAAGAAAAAAAAACTTTTTTTTAACCTGAAAATTATGTTAGTGTAGAATTTCTTAGATCAAATTTAATAAAAAGTAAATTTTTGTTTATATTTAACATAGTGGTTATATGCAAATTGCATTACATATAATGTGGAAATTGTATTTTAATGTTCTTCTTTCCCTTCCACATTCACTGGTGAAGACTTTTAATGTGACGTGTTCTGCATGAAAGTTCCATGTACCCTAGATAACATTTAGAACAGGCTAGCTTAGTCCGTATCATAAAATACACTCAGGTGAATGCAGCCCTGATTCAAATTTCTTCTACCAGTTTTGCGCTACACATTACTACCCCTCTTATCATTCCATTCAGTCATGTGGAACCTACTATATCTTCCTCCTCCAACAATTTGTCAAAAACATATTTATCATCTTCCCATCCCAAAGCACCCTATTCTAACCTCCTTTTGCCACATACAAAGCTTATTATTTTTAAGTGCGTATGGTGGCAGTCTCTCAGTTTTCTTCTAATATTCTCCTTCCAAATAGCATCATATTAGGTGACAAGAAGAATCTTTGGGGGCTGGGGAGATGGCACAGTGGAATAAGTGGTTCCCTGGCAAGCGGAAGGGCCTGAGTTCAATCCCCGATTCCACTAAAAAAAAAAAAAAATCTTTGCTGCCCTCAACTGACTTACTGGTTCTTACGTGCACAGGTGGCAGCACTTCTGCTCAGGACATCACCCCACCAAGCTACTTTCTCCAAGATAAACAGTGATCAACCAGGATGAACTCAATAGCCCAGGACTCTCATCGCGTGGCCATGGGAGAGGGGACCGAGACCTCAAGACTGCTCTGGAAGCCTGTGATGTCCATCAGCATTGAGAAGTGCATAGCAACCAAATTCATCAGTATATTACAGCTCATGTGAGACTGAGTTGGGATTCAGACCCTAGTCCATCTGAAACCCAAGTGTCATGGTCTCCCCTTGAGGAAAGAGTTTCCTCACAGACTATGCATCAGAGACCCAGGGCAATGTCAGTCCCCAGGTTTTTTTTTTTTTTTTCTAACATGTCAAACACTCTTGACTTCCTGGGGAAATAAATAGTAGCGATGCTGTTGACCTCTTTGCAAGGTAAAAGGCAAGTTGGGTAACAGTTAAGGAGCTTCAGCAGACACAGGCTGGAGGAAAAACAAAACAAAAAAGGCTGCTTTAAAATAAGTCCCTGAAATCAGCATTCTACCTTTCAAGTTGTTTTTTTCTTATGGTAAAACTTCAGCCAAAATGAGTGCAGATTTTGCTAAGCATTCTATAACATGAATCAGTTCCTTTAAATGGAAAGCAAAAAGAGACAAAATGTTATATAATAAAAAACATAAGCTAAGAGATAAAATAGGTTTGATTTCAAAAATGTATTGACTACTTTCTAAATAAAGCTCTCATCTCAGTACTCTATTAAACTTTCAGATGACAATACTTACTCTGTATAAGGACGGGTAGATCAAAAAAGGTAGTGCTTAGGAAATATCTATCTATTGATCTATCTTTAATCTCAAAGTTCGTGCTTACATAAAGAAGAAAAGGAAAAAGAATTTGTTCAAGATTCCTTAAGTCTAAAGTTGAGTCGGTGTTAATAACCCTCCTTTTCTTCTTTAAGTTTCCTTGAACCTAAAAAGTCAAATAAGTGTTATAGATGCAGATTCAAGTTTTGAGTCAGCCAAAGACAGCGCTATGCTACTGTGAAAAGATCTTGCTTCTCTGCTTTCTATCATCCAGAGCACTGCTCTTAGGAGATAGGTAGGAATCATAATCCCTACCCTGCCAGTTACACACAGTGCCAAGTGTCTTGTCTGGTGGGCAACTGTCTGCCTTTCTGACTTGAACAAATGATGACGACAAATTACATTTCACTTTAGGACTTCAGCTTCCTTTGACTTATTTATTCCACAGATGACTATTCAATACTTTTTATGTGACAATTCTGGGGATGCAATGACAAAGAGATGAGAAGGCTCATGACACTATGAGATCACATAGTAGTGGGAGAAGTCATCAGAAGTGAATAGCCAAATAAAATAACATTAGATAGTGACTCGGGCAAGGAGTAAAATAAGTAACCAGAATATGGTGCAAAAGAAGAATCAGATGTGAGTAGCATTATTTTGGATTCTTTGGATCCTAATATCCAGTGACTAGCATCATTTCCTCTAGAACTTGGGCTCCCAACTCCAGACATCTTTGGCTATTTCTCACCAGTACTGGCTGCCTAAATGTTAGACTTTGGAGCACAACACAGGGCACACTTTGAGAAAATAGTGCTTAAGCCTTGATAGGAGGACTCCGCGGTGTAATTTTGTGGGGCCACCCCTTTTGCAGTGAGCACAGAAGTGCTTCCCTGAAGCTCAGTTATCTTGTCTGTGTGACAAATATTTGGAAAGCTCAGGGCTATTTAAACTATGTGGTATTTTTGTCTTACAATTTTTCTTATCCCGTATGCAACCTAGAACAAAACTTCTCAAAAGCTGTGCTTAGGAACCTCCAAGATACTTTGGTAAAATGTAGGTTTGAGTTGGTCTGAGCGTCTTTCTTGTAATCTACAGGGTGATGCTCATCTCTGTAGCTGAACATTCAAGCCTCAAATAACAAGAAGTAATGCTATTCTTCCTAAGCTTTACTTAAGAAAGAGAGAGTATGCAGAAAGAACAGGAGGAAGAACAATGGAGTTCACTTTAAATTCCTGGAAAGTGAGGCTTCCTGCCTTCCATAATATAATATAATATAATATAAGGTAATATAATATAATAGCATAATAATCACTGCAATAGAGTTAGAGGAGAAGAGACAGAGGATGCAAAGGAAGTAAAGTGGGTGGTTGGTAGGGCACCAAAAAAATCTAGATCTGAGCAACCGAGGGAAGAAGGACACATCAAGGATGCAACAGTTCAGCATGCCTCTCAAAGGCACCAACTGTGGCAGGGCTAAGGGCCTGCATGGACCTGGAGCCTCCTCTCCATTAACTGCGCTTCGCCTCATGGCACACACATTACACAAACTCCCTGTGCTAGTTCTGGCCTGAGTTAGCTCAAGAAACAGCATGAACTAGGGCAGTAAATCCACACACATGCACGCATGTCATTGGGGAATGTGCTCACATGTACGTGCAGGCTGAGACGTTGAAGATCTTCAGCCATTCCAGCTCTAGTCAAATGGCCTAAGAACCAGGGCAGCTATTTGGATAGCTCCATTCCAAATTGGAGCTGACAAACCACGAAGACTGATTTTACAAATCCAAGTCAAAGTCCGAAGACAGGAGAAAATTGGTATCTCAACTTAATGAGAACAGGAAGAAAGAGTTATCTCCTGCTTAGTCTTTTATTCTGTTCAGACCTCCAGTGGTTTGCATGAGGCTCACCCACCATAGGGAGGGTAAGCTACTCTTCTTTCAGCCCTTCAACTATTTTTCAAAACACACATAGAAACATCCCCACAGATACACCCAGAAATAGTGTTTATCAAGTATCCTAACATTCAGTGGCCAGTCAACTTAATACAAAATTAATCCTCACGTGCTCTTTTTGGAGGGTCTCTGTAAACACTTCCTTTGAACAGGGGTAAAGCAGTCTCCTTTCAACTGGTGAATTCCGACTAGGGCACTGCTCCTTTTTTAAGTAGTGTGCCTTATATAGAAAGATCAACAACTGCTCTTGTCAGGTTCTACAAGGGAAATAGTTTAACATAGGACACATAATTTATAGGATTATTTTGTAATAGTCACACAAAGAGTCAAATACAAAAGAGTGCAGGAAATCTGTCTATACACTAGCAACCCAGTGAATCTAGCTAAGGGCCTGGATCCCATAGCAATGTCCTTCACGAGGCCAGTTGAAGACCTAGGGCCCATTATATTGCCCCCCATAAGTCCAACGGGAGGCCAAGATCCCACAACAATGTCTCAGGAAAGCCTGTTTGGAGGATCTGTACTGGGAAGGCCCCAAGGTCCAAGGTGAGCACTAGAAAGTCTGCAGTACTGAGGTGAAGGATCTGCGGCAGCAGGCTGTAGGATCTGTACTGCAACCCAGAAGCAGAGCTCCCACTAAGTGAACTGCACCATTCTTAGTGACAAGGAAGTCCTGAGCTCCTCCAATAATGAAAACAGCTGAGTCCATATGAGGAAAACCAGAACAATATTCTTCCCTGGGAGAAGCAAAAGCACAAGCTATTCCACTCCAGTTCTCCTTTGGATGTTGTTGGCAATAGTCCTCAGTTCAGTCCTCCATAGCCAGAACCCCACTGACTCAGTGCAGCTGGGTGTTACTAGTTAGCCACTGTTGTTAATCCACTGTACCAACATTAACATCACTTGAGTTGTCCTAAAAGAGGTCACAGAACTCTGCTAACAATTTTGATAGTCATGTTGATTGGAGGGAGTATGAGTGATGGTGGATGATGTTGGTAAGGTGGTGTTTGATAACAATAGTGTGGACAGTAACACTGCAATTAGAGATAATGGTTCACGCACAGTGATAGTGGTAGCAGTGTGGGTGGTAATGACGATGGAAGTGTAGATGACAACAGTGTTGATCATAGTAATGACAGTAAAGATAATGCTGACAGCGCTATAGTGGTAGACTGACAGTTGTGTTGTTAGCTGTGGTGGTAGTGGCGATAGTGGTAGTAGCAATGGTTGTGGCAGTGGTGATGAAGGTGGTGATATTTACAGTGTCTGTTTGTGGCAAGGTTTGAAAGGCAAAGCCTTGGAGCACTCCTTGCACAGCCCTGAACAAAACAGATTGAGATCGTCATTGAGCTAGAACATAATAAATCATCTCAGTTGCATCCATAAAATGAGGATAATGAGCCCTAACTCATAGCTTGGTTTTTCACATCTATGAGGTCATGGCATGGCAGGCTTGGAAGATGTAAAAGATTTTATAAGCCTTATCACTACAAATCTGTATGTCACCATCTCAGAGGATCTGTGTTTGTTTACCTCATTCATGAGCTGTCGAGAAGCCAGCAACCTCCTCCTGCCAGTCTATGATGTAGAACTTTCTGGCTGCAAAATCCCTGATCCTTGACTTTTCCAAAAGAGATCTTTTCAGCTCAGGCTCCATATGGAACTCCTTCCTGCCACAGAGCCCTGGCCTCTCCCTCTTCCTCCCACTTTCCTGGCTACAACAGCTTAGGTCTCAAGATCCTATGATGCTTCCCTGTAAACCAAAAATTATGTGTCTTCAAAGCTCCCTCAATAATTGTTCAGTGAACAAGAGATGTGTGAATTGATTATAAACACTCTCTATTTACCTCTCCAGAATAAAGGGGGAAAAAAGATTTAAGAAAATCAAGCTTATTTACATGGAAATTTTTTTCATTAAAAGATCTCCTGACACCTTCTCTGTGGAATGCAAATGTTCCAGACTAAACAGTGAAAAATGGAAGTTTTGAGGACAACACAGAATGGCCTGAGAGGAGCTAGGTGTGAGCATTTGAGGGCAAGGAACTCATGTTAGTCACTTTCGCATTGTGGAAAAAAAATACCTGGCACCTATAGCCTAAAGGAAGGGAGCTTCATTGTGAGTTATGGTTTCTTCAGGACTCAGTCCATGGTGCTTGGCTCCAGGGCAGCATGGGAATGGCAGAAGGCCACTGCAAGGAAAGCTGTTCACTTGGCCACCAGGACAGAGAAAAAGGAGAGGAGCTAGGGACAAGGACACAGTCTTCCCAGACATGAACCCAGAGATTATTTCTTCTGACAAGTTTCTATCTCTGAACTCAGGGAACTATTATGCAAAGTGTTAAATGTAAAAAACAGCAGAGCTGTTTCTTCAGAGCCAGTGGTTGACAACTCAAAATGCCAGGCTTTGATATTACTAGTGCTACTAGTTTGCCACCAGTTGTTGATCCACTGCACCATCATTAGCATCATTTGAGTTGTCCTAAAAGAGGTGACAGAACTCTACCTACATGTTGATTGGAAGGAGTATTAATGATGGTCAACTCAAAGACAATAGCTCCTTGCTGAATGTCACTGGCATTAAAACCAAGAGAGAAGTCACAGAACCTAAAGGGGTGTGTATCTCAATTTAGAAAGAAAATAACTTGGATTCTCTTGCATCTCCTACTATCTCACCAAACATTTTCTTTAATACATTTTCATCACTTTCCTTCTCTTTCTTCATGGCATAGGATGTTTCTAAGAGACAAATTGCTAAGGTGTCTATATCACACCTCACAGCCAGACACCAGCCTTATAATCCCAACAAAATCATTGGTATGACTAGAAAACAGAAGCCCATGAGGTACCAGTGTCTTGCCATGCCTATGAGCCAAGATTCTGCATCAAAACTTTCCATATTAGTTGATTTTCCTGTCAATGGGACTCAATACTTATCACCTGCAACTTAAAGGAGAAGTTTAACTGGCTTATGGTTTCAGGGGACTTGGCCCAAGCTTGGCTGGCTTCATAGAAAAACATCATGGCAGAAAAGCAAGACACAGCAAAGAAGATTAAGTGACAGCAGCTTTGAGTCAGAGTAGGGAAGCAGTGCCAGAGAGGAGGGGGACAGGAGCAACATCATACTCGAATTCATACCGCTATGACTCACCCATAAATGCACTCTACCAATTCCACAGACAGATCTCAAAATCAATTAAGTTGACAGAACCTAACTTCACCCTCACACTCTCCTCCTACTCTGAACTTTGTGTCTGCCATTCCACCCTCACACCGTCTGCATGACCTTTGCTGACACGTTCAGGTCCCCTGATGACATGGGAAGCATCCCAGACCACTCACACTTAACATCTCATTCTGAGAGGGGACAGAACAAAGTGATGGCAAACTGGCCCAGGAATAGGTCCTAGCTCTTACCTTTGTTAGTCCTGTCGCATTTTTGTCTTCTAAGTATCAACTTCTGTCTCATACAAAATGGTGCTAATTTTTCTTTCTCATAAGACAGAAGCTATTACAACAAATAAATGATATAACACAAGTAGACAGCTCAACAAGGTGTTTCATACAGAATTCTAACAGAGTTTACTGTCACATGCAATAATCTTTTATTCTATATTTATCCCTGCCTTCCTCTCTTACCATGCCAGTTGCAAATGTTCAAGGAGGAGATATGCTTGAACATGGCTGGTTTTGTTAAAAAAAAAAAAATGACACCAAGTATGTGAGCACTGGGATGGGAAGAGACTCTCCCGAGGTGCATAGGTCAGGGAGAGCTAGAGAAGTCTCTGCTGTTCATGCGTTTGCTCTCAGGGCCAGGACTGAAGGGGATACAGCTGTTACCAAGACCATGTTCTTCTCAAGAAAGAGACTGAAAGCACAAGAGGGGAAATAGAAACGGGCAGTGTTTCTCCCAGCAGAGCCATCGAAATCGCAGTCACTTGCATCCACATCTCAAAGACGATAAAAGCTCATACGACTCTGCCCAGGATGAACAGAATGAGGCAGCATTCTTCCCCCACTCCTGTGGATGGAAGTGCTAGACGGCCAGATGCATGATACAGAAAAGGGTGGAAACTTGTGGGTAATAATGCAACCAACCACATTCTGACATCTATGTCATGCCCCGAACACTTTTTAAAAATCATTCCCAAAGCCCCCTCTTTTGTAGACAAAGAATTCCGAGCCCAGAGATGGCATTGACTCATGCAGGATTGCAGACTCTGCAAAAGTAAAAAGTCTCAGCCCTGATTATGAAGAGAATTGGCTTCAAAAATGATACAATGGATAGAAACTATCTCTAGAGGTCCCTTGGCCCACCTGTACACAGATGTTCTGTGATCTTAGTCACAGAACAACTTTGGCATGCAAGTCTCATTTCCTCTACTTTTCAGACACTGTGGAAAACTAAAATACGTGAACAACTTATTCCAAAACTGTCTGCTTTATAAAAAGAAGAGCTGCATTCGAGTCACACTTTTAGGTTTTATCATTTGGGATAGAGTTCACCTTAAATCTCTGAAAAAGGTCTGGGAAGATAGCTCAGTGGACTAAGCACCTGCCTGGCAAGGGCAAGGATGTGGGTTTGATCCTTGGTACTGCATGCTGTGCAGGCCCCAGAAGCCAAGGCATGCCTTACAGGTCAGTAAAATCAGGCACAATGGCACCTAAACTTTAATCCCAGCTCTGGGGAGGCTGAGACAAGAGGATCTCTATGAGTCTGAGCTGTGTAGTGAGACCCTGTACCAACTAAATAAATAGTTTTTAAAGAAAATCTGTGGAAGAATATATTTACTTAACACCTAAAATTCAACAAAACTGAGAAAAATGCCCAGTACAGACTTGTGGGAGAAGCATGGGGTGGGAAGGCAGTGAACAGAACAGATAAAAAATGATTTTTCAACTACTATAACAATTTTCTCTCTCTCTCTCTCTCTCTCTCTCTCTCTCTCTCT
>NDGN011558458.1:11772-24134 GCA_002564285.1 Tympanoctomys barrerae | reverse complement strand
GGTGATCTATGGAGTCCAGGGTCACAAACATTTTCAAAATTCTGCAAGAGCAAAATATTACATCTGTAATGAGTTAAGACTCTTCTACTCTGAATGCCCCTCACTAAGCTTAGGAGCACCTTGTTGCTATGGAGTCTCCGTATTTTTTTTAATCTTTTATTTATTTGGTACAGGGCTTCACTATACAACGGGCTCATAGTGATCCTCCTGATTCTGTCTCCCCATCTCCATGATTACAGATGTGTACCACCACACCAGGTTTCAGTGGCCATCAGGGCACACTTGGGCCTGAATGGCATGTGGTACTGGGGATTGAAACTGGGTTCCAGTGCTTACCAGGCAGGCACTTAGACCACTTAGCTATCTCCTAGGTCCTCTCTGTGGTATTTTTGAAACTCTGCTGAGAAGTAAAATTGGAGGGCTGTTTACTTTGGGTTTAATGAGATACATTGTGTTGGTGCACAGTTACCGCTACACATAGTTAAGTCATTGCTATTCACTGTGGGATGGGAATGCTTCTAGAAATACTCCTCTACCCAAGTGCCAACTCATGCAACATTGTGATACAAGGGCACACAGATGGAAGCTTCTCACTACCTAAATGTTCCCTGCAGAATGCAGCCCTGGAAATACAGGGGACTTTGGGGGTTGGGACCCTGAGGCTTGAAATTAAGGAAGCAGCAGTCAGTCCACGGAAATTCCTCCAGTCATCAGCCACCCCAAAACCAGAAGCAAAAATTTCAACCCTTATGGCCATCTAGTCAGAAAAGAAATCCTTTCTCTCTGTTTAGAATACAAATATATAATATTTCAAGTAGCAAATATGTCTGGGTGTGCACCACAGGTTTATGTGCTCCCCCTATAATTTAAATTTTAAAAAAATTTATGTCATTTTAGATGAAAGCCCACATTTATCTTTTTATTCTTTTTTTCTTCAAAAACTGTTGATCTGTGAACAAACCATCAAAAAGTACATAATCATAAATGTGAGAATAGCAATATTATAACAGCATGATAGAGTTAACAATAAAAGTAGTATAGTATTTTTCTGTATTTTTGTGGCATCATATGGTGTCAGAATTTTGAAATTCATTTATTTTGACTTCTTACCTTATTCTGTAAAAAGTTTAATTTTAAAAACTGAGACCCCCATGCATACTTGTTAAGTTTCATGCTCAGGGAGACTGGGTGGATTTCTAAATATAGGTACAGATGATTTGTGTTATAGTTTAGATCTTAAATATATCCTCCAGAGGCTCATGTGTTTGCAAAGGTTAGTTCCCAATTGTTGGAAGATGCTAGACTCTAATGGGGGTCCTTAGGTCACTGGGCATGTGAATTTGAAGGGTACTGAGGGACTGTGCCCCTCCTCATTCTCTTTTGTTTCTTAGCCGTGGTATTCCTGGGCCGTGTGCTCCTATCATGAGATGCAGCCTTGCTACAAATCCAAACAATAGAGCTACTTGATTGTGGACCACAGCCTTCAAACTTGTGAGCCAAAATAAACTTCTCTCTGTAAGTTAATTATCTCAAGTATTTCACTAGTACTTTTGGAATTCAAGATCAACATTAAATGAGTCCCATGTGAAATAAGCATAGGAAAAGCTTAAAAAAGTGATCAGGATACATTTGATACTTTTATCAATTAGCCTCCCTTTATCCCCATCACTCTTAGAAACAATTTCCAACAAATTAGATTCTTAGCATTTATTCTCTTGAGGAAATGAAGGGGCTAAATTATAGAATATATCAAATTTAGCAATTCCTCTTTCTTCTTTGTCATGACACTGGGGAGGCAAGCCGGCAAGCATGGCTGACCTGGGAGTGACTCAGTGAAGTGAAGGAAGCTGGATGATGGATCCTAAGAGAGCCCTATGTGATCTCCCTGGGTCAGCTACTCTGAGGCTGATGACAGTAAGTTAGGATCTGGGGGACCCAGAGATCAGGCATAATGTGACACAGGTAGATGTTCTCTCTAGAAACCCAGTGCCCATGTCCTTTCTTCCTTCTCTTCTCAGACCATGGTGATTACTCAGCTAGTGTCCAGTCATTGATTGAGACATCAACTTGGGTAAATGCACTTATACAGAACTTGAAACACAATTGATGCTGTGCTGCCCACCCCCTGCCTTGCATCCCCCCATGGAGCTATCACACATAGTCCATCAAATAGAACCAGCTCACAAATTGACCATCCACTGTAGCCACCACCCCCTAAAACCAAACAAAGTACACATCATGGGAAGGCAGTAGAATCAACGGGGGTCTTTAGGTCATTGGGTGTGTAAATTTGAAGGTCACTGAGGACTCTGTCCCCTCCTCATTCCCTTTTGTTTCTTAGCCATGGTGCATTTTCCTCCCACAGCTAAACAAAACATGTAAAGGCATTAGAATCAGAACAGAAGTGAAGCAGCCAGCAAATAATCATTTACTACAGAGCTGGTGACCTTTTCATTGAAGGACACAGGTATGATTAAACAGCCTCTTGCAGAGAGGGTGTTGAAACTGAAATTCTTTTGGCATGACTCATGGCTTTTCAACCTTGGTTCTGGCTCCTTTCAATCTGGTTGGGAGAGCAGGTTGCCTGTCATAACAAATTTTGGGAAATCCCTGCCTCAGGCCTGCCTTGGAACACTGGAGCACAAGGCCAAGTCAGTGTTTCCCTTTGTCCTTTCAAGTTTGTTTGTCTGCTAGGCAAGGAGAAGCCTGCAAGCAGGCACTTGAACTGGGTAGAAGGAGAGCTTTAGGGATCAGAGTCCTAAACCCATGGCTAAGGCCAAGGAAAGGTGCAGGGGTGTAATCCCAGAAAGTGACTGCAGCTGCACTTCAAAGCTGTCATTATATTCTTATTGGAATCCCTGAAATATTGTTTATTTCCTGTTGGAATTTTTATAGGTCTACCACCTCAGGATAATGATGAGGGACAGTGATTAAGGACAACATCACAGTGGAAGCATCCCTTCTAACTACAATGAGTTTGGGATAATAGCCAATTCTTAGTGTTTCCAGTTTAAGGACCTACTTTTATGTACACAATCATTGTGGATCCAAATTCCATTTTTATTTTAGATGTTTTTGTATTTCTTATTGAATTGGTCAGTTTACTTATGGGTTGGGGATTCACTAGAGATTGTTTTCTACATGACTTTTTCTTAGCTTTTTATTGGTCTAATTTTATTTTTTAAAGAGAATAAAAAACAGTAAAAAAAACATTAAAAGTGATTTAGAATTTCACTAAACAAAATGGCAGAAATTCTACAATGGCAGTTAAATTGCATATTATTGTCTTCAAGTTAGTTGTTCAGATTACCAGATAATGCAAAGGTTTTTCTTCTTTTTATTTATTTATTTTTTACCAAATTCCATTTTCTTTCAGTAAACTGAGAATAATCTTACAGGATTACTAAAAGAACATATTTTAATCCCATTAATACGAAGCCCAACACCTATAAATGAAGGATATTAGAAAAACATGGTTAATGTTTAAATTTAAAAAAAAAAATTATTACAGAAAATGACACATTGTCATTGATCCTCTTCAAAATAATCCCCCTTTGCTTTGAATACACTTACCTCACCATGCTTGTTGCTTTCTGAAGTAGTTCTGGAATTTTCTTTGGTGAGTATCTTCAGTTACATTGTTGTGGCTGCCTCTGTGTCCTGAGTCACTTCACAACACTTCCTTTTCGTGGTCATTTTGATTTTGTGGAAGAGCTGGAAGTCATACAGTGCCAGATTTAGTGAGTAAATTGACTGAGGGTACATTGTAAGCTTCTTTTTATATTGGGTGGCACTCAGCAGTATCACTCACTATTTTTTTTATCATAACTTTAAAGACTCTCAGGAAAAAAGAGCTCTAGAATAGCTTCAGAAAGGGATGAGGAAAAAGGGATAAGTGTTTTCAAAGCTAGAGGAGGTGTGTTTTGAGGAGGGTTAATGAGAATGTACCTTTTACTATAATTTTTTAAATGTAAACATTCACCATGTATTTTTATCATACCTCATAGTAAAAATTTTTTAATGTAGATGCTGTTATTATCATCATCCCTATAATCCTATTTGCTGGTGTTTAAGGTGACTTCCAAAATGTTCTTCAAAGTCAACTCTAACAGCTTTTCCCCACCTTGGTAAAGGATGGCTTCATGACTCGTCCTGACTTTTAGCAAAAAGACAACTTTGCAGTGGAGAATTATAAACAAAACAGAGAAAAAACCCAAATCCCTGATAATGAAAAAGTCATTTGTTTTACATCTATCTCCTCAGTCCCACATGAAACCAATTCAAATGCAGTTTTACTGCTAAATTTTTATGTTCTGATGTATTTCGTACAGAGTCTCACTAATGCAGCTCAGACTCTAATGATTCTTCTGTTTTTAGCCTCCCCAGCACTGGCATTGCAGGCATGAACCACCACTCCCCCCTCGGTGACTGGCTCAGCATACCCTGGGTGGAGGGCAGGGCTGGCACAGCATGTGGTGCCAGGGATTGAACCCAGTCCTTGTGCTTGCCTAAGTAGGCATTTAGTCTGCTGAGCTCTCACTGGCTCTCCATTGCTCAATTATTTATGCCACACTAGTAGGCACTTGGAGGAAGTTAACTTACTTCCAAAGGGCCAACCTGGCTCTTTATCCTGAATTTGTGGAACCAACACCATCTCATTTTTAAGGCACTCTATTACTTTTTAGAGCTACTTAAATGCCATGTTTGCAAAACATAGTGTGGCCAAGATTCAATTTATTCTCTAAAGTAGTAACATGTGGAGATCAACAGACTGGGAAAGATGGCTATCTTCAGAGTTGGCCTGCAAACAAGGTACTGCAAGATCATAATGTTTGCATTGCATCTCAGAAAAAAAAAAATCCTAAAGGGCTCCACTCATAGTGTCACTGGCCTGACATGTGTTGGTAGAATTCCTACACATGGGAAGATACTGTGCTCCACAGCCAGGAGCATTCCACTAAGCAGGAAGGCGTGTACAAAGCACAAGACAATCTCCCAGGTTCTGCTGCCAACCAGTCAACATCTCCCCTGAGATTTTGCAATTAGTTTTGTTTTGACTCTGCACTCAGGGAGAAACCCTCTCATTCTTACTTGACTCACCATGACACCTCAATACCCCAAAGAGGTGCTCTAGATTATTGGAAATACATATCTCAGCTACTGGAATGGCAGTGCCTAGCACAGTACAGGAATAAATTTGTTTGTGAGGTAAGTATAACACAGTTCCCCAAGGTCTAGCAATCTTCAAGCAGACTGGAAAAACAGAGGTTCTTTATCAGAAAGCAAAGAACCAAACTCCAAACTAAAATTTCATTAAACCCCGTTATGTCTCAGTCTCTCCATTTAGAAAGATGAGAAAAATAACAGTGATTACTTTTTATGTTTGTTACAAAGACTAAAGATTAGATACTGGAGGTTACATACATATTATACAGAAATACAAGATGATTTAACTAGGAAGAGTACTTGGAATAACGCCTCTACTCACAGTGGATGGCTGGTTGGCCCCAGTGATTCTGGCCACCAGGGGGGACCAGGGTGGGGGGTTGGTGGTAGAACAAGCTGCTCACCTTGTGACAGCAAACACTACCTACTTATGAAGACTGCACTGCTGGAAGCAGCCAGCTGTCATCTGCTAACGGCATCTAGCTGTCAGCGCTCTCTTTTTCAGACTTTCTTGCATGATATTCAAAATACTTACTTCTTCTGGCCACTGCGCTCTGAAAGCTGAATGTCAAATAAAAGCTACTGTCGGGGCAGCATGGTGAGCACGTGGCCTGTGCAGCTGCAGAGGGCCTATCTGGTGTCATGTCCCACTGTTGATACCTTGAAATTGTGACTGATTTTTCAACAGGTTCACCATTTTTATTTTGCACTGGGCCCCACTATGATTTTGTAAGTGTTCCCCGAGGACCCTTGTGTTAAAGGCTGGATCCTCCGCCAGTGCTGCTATTGGCAGGTGGTGGGGCTTTTAGGAGGTAGGGACTAATGAGAATTCTTAGATCACTGGCAACATGCCCTCAGAGTGAATTACAGAAGGCTGATCTTTTCTTTCCTCTTTTGCCAGCTATCATAAGATGAGCAGCTTATTCCACCACCAACCCCGCACCATGGTGCCCGTTGGTGGCCAGAATCACTGGGGCCAACCAGCCATCCACTGAAACCTCCAACTGTGAGCTAAAACCCTTTTGGCATTCTAAGTTCATTATCTCATGTATTTTGTCACAGTGATGGAAAGCTGGCTAATACAGTACCACAAATTACATAGCTGATCCCAGTTACATGTGTTCAAAGAACTAGCCAAGGGGCCTGGGTGCCTGCTTCCTTTCCAGGAGACTCCTAATTCTATGTCATGGAGACAATGACAAGAGAGGTGGGATAAATATAGTCACGGACTCAGCTTTGCCAGCAAAGTGATGACTTCCTGGAGATATAGCAACATTTCCAGGCTACGGAGAGTGAGTTCTTCTTCAGGGGGGTCTCAGTGAACTAAAATAAACTCTAAATGTGCTTCCTATATTTGTCACCACTCTACACGCCACAACAGACTCCTTTGATAAGGCGTTGTGAGATGAATCACTCAGAGGGACAGAGAAATCAGCATGGCCTCTGGCACAGAGCGTGGCCCAGAACAGCAGCCATTGCAGGGAACCTGAGAGCTCACGGTCATTCTGGCTGGCACTTCATGATGGTGGCTACCGCAGAGGAGAACAGAGAATGTCTGCTTCAGAAAAGCAGCTTCTCCCTGTAGCTTTCACAGAGATTGCCACAGCAGCCACAGCTGTAGCTCCCAGAAGTTCCCCCACTCCATGCTCCAGGGAACCAGGAAACCATCCCGTCCGTGTGACCGTCCCTAGGAGTCGCAGGAACTGTCTGCTCAGATGGAAGGAACTGTGACAAGAGTGCCACTAAATCCAGTCACGGGAGTGAAGGCCAAGTGTTTTGAGGTTTGTCTTACAAATTATTCCTCCTTTCAATCTGCAAGATGGAGTAGCCCAAGGAAAAAAATAGGTTCCATAAATATATGGTCCCATTGTGCTCGTGTGTGTGGGCGTACTTTGGTCCTATAGTGAGTCTGCCTTTGGCACTGGTAATCAGGAAATAATTTCTCCATCCCCAGGTTAGCTCCTCTTGTCTGCTGGTTCTTCCATCTGGGACCCTGCAGAGACTGTCTAATTTTGCTACTGGTGCCTGGCAGCGCGGATGGATGTGCAGACCAGCCTCCTGAAATGCCGCTGCAGACTCCTGTAGAGGAGCCCACCTCCACACCCCGGCTCTCTGTAATTCAGGGACTTGGAACATTTTGCTTCACTTCATTCTCATTTTAGCATCTAGAAATGCAGTGTAAGACATTTCTAAGCTGGGCACTTGCCCTCCTGTTGCAGGAGTGCAGCAGTGGCCCCAGAGAAATATTTTTCAAGGCTACAGAGAAAACAAGGGTTGGAAAAAATGTTTGTTTATTGCCAACGCTCCCCACAGCCACTTACATAAGAGTTCGTGCAGAGACAGGCTGTCCTCCTCCTCCTCCTTCTCCTCCAGCTCAGGATCAAGAGTTAAACTCCCAGGAACGATGACAGAAACAACGTGAGAACCACAGGGCCATGGCCCTTGACGTCCAGGAAGGAAAACCAAGTGATGTGAAGCGATTAGTCCCATCACACTGACGTGGTGTTTCCTGGGCTGTTTTCGAGCTTTTGGGTGGTAGCATAGAGCACAAGAGAGGGAAAGGCTCTTTGAACAAGATAGGGCTAAAGAATGGTTCCTGGCTTCCCATTCTGAAGCTAGAACAATGCGCACACAACACTGTGTGTACTGAAGGCGAGAGTCAAAAGTTCATCTACATTCTGACCTTTCAAATCCCTCCTGCCCCGCTAAAAACTACACAAACAAACAGTGTGTCTAAATCTGGAGCATTTAAAAGTTTGGGCGACATGTGTACATTTTGTCCAACTGCTTATCCCAAAAAAATAAAAAAGGAAAGAAAAAGAGAGAAAAGAAATATACTAAATCCTTTCTTTACAAAACAAACACAAAAACTGCCAGGAAAAAATGCAAAACCCATAGACAGATTATGTTTAAAGGTCCGAAGGGATGAAGGGACCACTGGCCTCTCCCAGTGTTACTGAAAAGCAGATGTGGTGGGCAGTCACAGAGGCCTGTAATCAAGCTTGGCAAAGTGGCCAGCAGGCAATCTAAATCGTTCTCAACAGCCTCCCTCCAAGGGTGACACCACAGCCTTTGTGTTGATGGTTCCAGGCTTTAAGCGAATGTCAAGAAAACATTTTCCATATGTTTTAACTGAACGTCTAGCTTCCATATGGGTCTGTTCATTCCTGTTCCTTCCTCAACAGCCTTCATGAATAATTGTCCATTGACTTTTCTGCCTGCCAGTCACACCTGGGTGTGCTTACACCTGACACACCTAAAGCTTAGCATCTGTCAGCACAAATAAAATTTCTACTTGTGGCTTTGGAATGACAAGTTGAAACTAGCACAGCCTAGTACACAGGAGATGTTCAATCACTATTTTGTTGTTGGAGTCACACGTCTTCCTCTGATTCACACCTACTACAAAGTAACAGCAGGTCCAAAAATTAGAAACACATCCCACGGTAGGCCTGAAACTTGAACTATGATGTCTTTTAACCTGGAGTGAAGGACTCCATGATTCACCTACTGGACTCTGCATATTCACATACTGGACCTTTGTGATTCTCCTGTGGGTCATTTCCTCTTTTTTCTGCTGACTTTTACCCAAACCATTATGAACAGGTTGGGCTCTGAGACTAATTGTTTCTGGCCTTCAATTTGCTTTACACACTCTGTCATAAGGAGAAAACCAAGAAGAAAAGGTCCTACATTAGTCAAGATTTTGTTAGTTGCAAATGAAAAAGACACATCTTAAACCAAATTAACCCTAAAAGGGAATTTTATTTGTTCATAAACCAAAGCATAAAAAAGGATGGTGAATGAAGAAGCTTAAACATTCATAGGATTCTCACTTCCTGTCCTTCTTTGCTCCCTTCCATTGCTAGTCCCCCAAACCTGTCTCTCTGTGGGGTGAGAAGGCAGCCAACAGCAAAGCTCCTTTCCCCAGAGCTCGTGACCTAAATAGTGAGGAGCCCCTTCACCACCATCCATGCTCCCTGGATCAGAGAACCCCTGAGAGACGGTGCTGACTGCCTCATGAACTATAGTGAAGCATGTGCTACACAGTGGGCTCTGCTAAGTTGTTTGCCCTCTTCTCCAGCCTGGGAACCCAGTTGTGCAAGAGTGGAGGATGGATGCCAGGTAGATTTAAAAAAACAAAACAAAAACCCACCCATTAGGCTGAGGAACTAGCTCAGTGGCCCGGCAACTGCCTGGCAGGTGCAAGGACCTGGATTCAATTCTCTGTACTCTCCCCCCACAAAAGCCATTATGAAATATCTGAGAACAATAAGGCTCATGGGAGGCCAGTGAGTCTACTGGCACATAATTCCTTACCCAGGTCTTTCTCCCTGTCTGTGTCAACCTTCTATAAGTGAAGATTCAGTGCTGTGTGTGGACTAGGGATCAGACTTTCCTCCAAAAGTTGTAATAATAGTCAATTATCCTCCATCTTGGGGGAGAAAAGGTATAAAATGTTAGGTATCCTGATTTCTTACTGATACCAAGAATTAGCTAGAGATGGAATTCAAATTCAAATCTGTAAATTTAGGGACACTCTAAGAAAATCTAAGTAATCTCCTACCACTTGTTAGAGCTTTACAAAAAGGGTGAGGGCAGATGGTCTTATTGGGTTTTTTACATTAGGTGTGGGACTGGATTAGGAAAATCCTACGGTCCTACAGATTCTGTGAAATCTTTAGTCTGAAATCTTCCCAGCATAAAACTATTGGTTCCTTCCTTAAATTGTCCCAAACACATTCCTTTCTCACTCCCTCTTATTAACTTATTTTAGTGATCAAAAGGCCTTCAAGTAGGAGACTTTATCTAGACATCTCATATCAACTTCCCCCTTCCAAACTAGCCCTCATCCTTAAAGCCTTGGAGCTGTCATGTCCTTACAGCTGCAGGACTCGCTGCCTGGTCCTCAGCCCACTTCAGCCAACACTTACGAGCCTCTGTCTCTGTGTACTTTCGCATTGTCATTCTTCTCCTTTGTGTCTTGACCAAATTCACTAGACCTTGGCTTATAAGAGACATGTGAGGTTGAATACAGAGGCCAGAACATTTTCAGATTAATGTTATTAGAGTGCAGAAAATGGGGGGGGTCTCATTTTTTTCTGTTGTGGGAAGAAGAAACATCCCTCAACCCAGTGTTTACATCCTAGTATTTGGAGCCTGTAAATCTGTTGCAAGGCAGAGGGAAATTGATGTTGCTATTAAGGTGACTTGAAATGGGTGATTACCCTGGAATACTCAGGTGGCTCCAAGATAATTGCAAGGTCCTTAAATAAAAGAGGAGACAGCAGAGGTCACCCATGGTGAGACCATGCAAGGACTTGGGCTAAACTTCTGGCTTTGAAGATGGAAGAAGGGGATCATAAGCCAAAGAATGCTGATAGTGTCTAGAAGCTGGTAAAGAAAGGAAAACAGATTTTTCTGTGGAGCTTCCAAAAAAGTGCTCAACCATGTTAACACTCTGATACTAGCCTGGTGAGACTTCTGACCTACTGTCTATAGAGAATAAATTTGTATTGTTTACAACAGTAAGTGTGGTTATTTGTTATAGCCACAACAAGAAACTAATATACTTCTTCTTTCTTCCATGCATCCCCCAGAGTCAGTCTTGAATATTTCTATTGCTGGACTATGCACAGCAGAGACAAGACAGTGTAGAGTCTTGACCCTGCTGCAGTCTCACCTGGTGCCTTTAAGTAAGTCCTCAATTTTGTGCCTCAATTTTCAATCTTGCAAAACAAAATCCCCCAAAATTTTCTCCCTGTAAATCCAGGGCTTTAATAGCCTCTCCCATTTCTCAATGGCAGCACAAGCCAAAACCTGAGCCAGTCTCTCACCAATCACAGCAGCTTTGGATAGAAGAGAAGGTTCAGAGACCACAACATTCTCTCAGGGCTTGTCCACTGCAGGCTAGGACACAGAGGCTCCAGGCAGGCCCAGAAGCTGCCTCACATGTTCTCCCAGACAGAACATAATCAGTGGCAAGTCAGGGAGTGCTGTGGGTGCTGAGGTACTGGGGGACCCTGAGCTCCAAGCAGCATGACCCCTCCTAGAGGGGGTGATGAGAGAAGAGCTCCTGATGAGGGTATTCTATGCAGAAGTGATGGCAAGAAGAAAGGGCAAGAAATCCTTCATATTGATAAATAGACTCTGCTGGGAAAAGAAAGGTTCTGTGGTGCAGGAGACATTAAGTCAAGATGATGGAGCTGTGGACAATCCCAGGACAAGGATGTAAACACTGGGTGAACTTTGTGCAGTCCTGCTGTGTTGTGTGTCCTATTGTATGCACAGGGCTAGGTAGAGTGGTAGATACATGATATATGTTCAATAGGTACTGATTTTGTTGAATGAATGAATTAATTAATTAATTAATTAATTAATGGGCATTGTTATAGTTTGGATCTTGAGTGTCCTCCAAGTTCCATGTGTTGAAGGCTTGGTCACCAGGCGGTGACCTTTCTCTCTCCCACCTACCTATTTTCCCTTGCCATTTGAACATTTTCTTCCTATTTCACAATATGTACTACATACATTTTAGTCCTTATTTATACTATCTGTTTCTTATAGCATGAAAGCAATGCATATTTTCACATTTATTTCCCTTAAAAGTATGGCCTCAAAGTGCATCCATTTACCTAGAAATGTCTCAAGCTTATTCTTTGTGATAGAGGAGTACTATACTTTATATTTAAAAAGAAAACATACCTTGTTTTTTTCCATTTATCAGTTGATGGGCATTTGGTCTGCTTCCAAGATTTGGCTATTACAAACTGCGCTGCTGTAAATATGGGTATTCATGTATCACTGTGGTATGATGCTTTTAATTCTTGAGGAAAGAAACCAAGAAGAGAAATAGCTGGATCAAATGGAACCTCTAATCCTAAGGTTTTTAGGAATCTCCACATTGATTCCCACAGTAGTTGCACTCCTAATAAAACTACACTCCCACCAACAAGGGGAAGGGTTCTTTTTCTGCCCACAGCCCCTCAAGCATTTGTTATTGGTTGCTTTCTTCATGATAGCCATTCCTTCTTGAGTGAGATAGAATCTCAGTGTTGTTTTATTTTTTTTTTCTTTTTTAAATTTATTTATTTGTGTGTGTGTGTGTGTGTGTGTGTGTGTGTGCCCAGCTTAGCCCACCTGGGGGCAGGGCTGGCTGGCATGTGGTGCTGGGGGATTGAACTGCGGTCCCTGTG
>NDGN011558456.1:7506-25319 GCA_002564285.1 Tympanoctomys barrerae | reverse complement strand
GGGGAGATGGCTCAGTAGAATAAATGCTTGCCTGGCAAGCACAAGGGCCTGAGTTCAATCCCCCATTCTGCAAAATAAATAAATAAATAAATAAATAAATAAATAACATTATAGAATAAACCATCTTTTGGGACTTTTGCCTTTACCGTGTTTAATGAAATCAAGCATACTGACACTGCCATGTCTCACACTCCTAATTTTATGACTAATCATAAAACTTCAAATATTTGAATACCTAATTCAAATGTCCATTGTGGAGCTACAGATACATAGAAAAAGACTGTTAGTATTGATTCAAGTCAATGAATATGCTTTCCACCCAGGAACACACTGTTACATCCTATTAGTGAGTTACTCAAAAGAAGAGCATGTGGTGTACTGCCTTATTTTTTTCTGGAGGGCCCTGGTATCCCTGCCAGTAGCCTTCTGTAGGAAGTCTGAAGACACTTGACTTCTAAAGGAATAAATGCAGAGTAATAGCTGGTAATGGGATATTTCTTGCATACAAATCCCACACGCCTAAAACTCTAAGACATATCCATCATGGTTTCTACGAGAGCTATTTTCTTCATACATGCTCAATAGCGAATTCAGCAGATGGTACTTTTGATACCAAGGAAGCCGAAAGCAGAGAGAGCTGGGAGCCTACACAGCAAGGCTCACCAAATACAAGGTTCACATCACTGGCTGCTGGGCCTTGTTTGTAAGGAGCAGCAACAGCAAGGTATTCTTGGAGAAGACAGAGACCTACTTTGGGTGGTGCATACAGTGTGTCTCAGCTGTGATTGATTTTTCATGAAATCAGTCATCTAAAGCTTCCCAAAGGTAGATAGATAACTTCAGGTTTTTTTATATCTTCAGTTTTAATACTGTAATTTCTCAGTTTGGTAAAGAGCTTTGTAGAAAACAAAATCAATCCTTTACTGGTGAGGAGCATATAGGTGAAAGGGACATTTGGGGCAATATGGAAATTTCTCTCTTGCCAGCCCAGATCAATCTTTTCTATCTAGAAGGGCTCCTTCTGGGTGAGGTTGGGCATCCTCAAGCAAGGCAGATGTGGGTATGGAGCGAAGGGCAGCAGGCGCCCAGAGAGCACACACTGAGCAGTTCTTCTTAAATCAGAAGTAGAGGAGTTGAAATTTTAAAGATGGTAACCCACTATGATTGTTGTAGGTTTCCCCTAAATATTCCACTCGTATTTCATCTTTGCTCTGCTTTAGGCTTGGTGAAACTTGTGATTTCACAACTATAAAACAAGTTGGGCTTTCCATCCAGTAACGTGTTACAACTTCCACAGGGGACCGCCCTAAAGCTTCTATCTCGTGCACTCTTGTATTTGAGCCCATAGCTTTTCGCGCCCTGGAGGTGGCGATGGTGGAGGTAGAGGTCCTGGTTGATTTTTGATGGCAAACCTACAATCACAGTTAGAGTGCAACATGCATGAGGAAGTGATTTTCCTATTTGCTTAGTGAGAGCCAAGAGAAGTAAGAAAGCTGCAAAGAGTAGAAGAGGGCATAATTATGCTGTCCTCATAGATCTGAGGGTGACCTCCTTGTGCCCTTCCTCATTGTTTCTCAATGTGCTCAGACAGGCATCGCTCCGTGTCACCACCACCATTCTTTATTCACCTCAGTCTTCACATAAGAAGGTTGGACCCCGTCATTCCAGAGGGAAATGAAAGCCGGAGGGGGCTGTAAATCTAAAAAGCTACCCGTGGCTCTCCAAGCCGGACCTCAGTAAACACACTCACTGGTGCAGTCTGAGGCTCGCTTCCTGAACGTCCTTGTTTTCCTCAAAGACCTTTCAGCAAGAGTTCCGCTAAGAAATAAATTGGGCCATAGTAATTTAATGCTCCTGTGTTACTGTCTACTCACTGTCTCTCTTTTAAATGAGAACACATTGCGCATCCATTGCTCAGCAGCATCAAGGAATACCACTATCTAAATTAAGCTTCATGCAGGAAATAAATAGCAGGCTCTAATAAGGGCTGGGAGGCACCGATACATGTGTATACATAATAGCATGAATGTACATAACGCCTTGTGCTCTGCCCGGTCGCAGCAATTACTACACAAGCTTCAGTAACTTCATTTTGGCAAGGGAATGGTAGATCTGCAAACCAAATGTTATCCTTAAGTGTGTGTTTTTCTGTTAGATCATTAAGTTTCTTTTTTCTGGGCCTAACAGATGTGTAGAAATTGAATAGGCCTGGAGCCATTAATATTTTATGAATATGGAAAGCATTGTTCTTCCTTGGAATAAAGTTAACCATTATCTAGTTAATTGATCTCAATACAATATTTTCCTGTGTAAAAAATTTTTCTCTGCTGCTTGAATTTCTTTTCTTAACTCTCTTAGCTCCGCTCCCAAAAGCCTAAACAAATACATGTACCGGGCAGTGAAAGGGAGAAAACCTGCATTTTTTGCTTTCCTCTTCACTTGCCTATTAAAATCAACTCGTTTCCTCTGCGAGGAGGAGGGAGTGGCATTCAAGGCCGCTGCCCCAACACTAAATAATTCCAGAGCGCGTCCTATGTCATCACACAAGAATCACTCTATGGAATAACAGGAAGCGGCTTGGGAGATTATCTGCTTTAATTCCCTCTCTTTATAGATGAGGAAACCAGGGTCCAGAGAGGGAAGTCCCCTGCATGAAGTCATGCGTATAATTAGTGGGAGACCGCCTTTGTTTATTTTAGTAGGATTCTACCTCTGCTGCGCTCCTGGACATGAAAAAGAAAAAGTGTAACCCTATTTCCAGGTGCGCAGCGAACGCTGTTCTACTCAGTGAAGTCAGGGGACAATTAACAATTACTGACCCTTCCTATATGCAAAAAGGTAGGAAGCTGGGGATCCAGGGGAGCACAACTCTGAGTCAACGGAGATTCTGGGAAGGAGCTGCTCTGTTCCCTGGGAAACACAGCCAGGTGGCCCTGAGCAAGCCAAGGCCAGCGAGGTCTCCCCGAAGCATGTGGGCCAAACGCCATGACAATGGCTCTTTTTGCATGTGGAGTGAGGAAAATCAAAGGGTCCTAAGCTAATAATTCCAAAATCAGTCACAGCTGCCACTTTCTGTTAGTAACACAATCATGAAAGCCAGCATGTAGGTAGCAAGAATGGAGCCTGTCCTAGGATATTAGTTCACATACTTCCCTAAGCCTTGAGCTTTTCTTTGTATTCCTACTCTCTAAAATATTACTTAAAATACGTTTTTAAATAAGGAGTCAAAACCAAAATGGTAAAGGCTTTTTGCTCAGGTAAATAATCTCAAAAACAAAAACAAGCAACAAAAATCAAAATCAAAACTAAAGACTACACACACACCACCACCACCAACAACAACAACAATAACAACAATTACATTTCATTCCATTGAGAATGAGGCCACACAAAATGCCAATTTTATGATAGAACTTTCAACCAAAGTTCTATCCATTTATCTTTTTGTAGGAAATACATTTTAACATTGAGTCATTCTGGTAGAAATAGATTCATGTATAATATGTAGAAATAAATTTCTACAAAATTGAGAGAGGCTGTCTGCATATGTGTAGATCGCAAGAGAAGATAGAAAACAGGACTTGGACACTTGAAAAATCTCAAATAGGAAAAATACAAAACCAATTGTACAATTTTTTTAAAAAGCATTGTTTTTGCATTTTTCAATGCAAATGTTTTGGAGACTGAAATGTTTTTCTCTACTGTCCCAAGCAAAACTAAAGAAGTGACACAGACCCCACCTGCCTCTCTCTGAGTCTAATACAAGGTGTTACTTACCAAGTGCTGCAAGTCCTTTTCTGGTTTCCTCTCACTGAGATCTTCAGCAGCCAGTTGTTATCTCTTGTCCATATCTCAAATTAAACAGATCAGAAAGTGATGTTTACAAAGTGACTGAGAACAGAAAGGATTGACTTGATTGCTTATTTGATGTGGAAAAGTAGGCTTTAGGTCTAATGGGGACATTGACTCTGTTCCTTAGCAGATGGTCACCTGGAAGAGAGTTGTAGGGATCATCCATTGCCAGAGAAGTCAGCAAATTGGCAGCCCAGGGGCCTCATCCCTCTACTTCACCAAGATAAGGTGGTGTGAGAGCTCCATTACCACTCACGCCCACTTGCTCCCTGCCTGGCCTTCCAACTTTCTCTGGCAATCACAGACAGTTCCTTTCCTTGCTTAAATGCCAACCCATCCACCCCCTGAAAAATCAATGGAATTCTGCCTTGGGATTGGAAAGTTCCAAAATATTTCATAGGCAGAATCATGGAAATTAAAGATGTGGAGGACCTCATTGGATTATCTAGTTCATCTATTCCGCATTAAAGAGTTTTCCAGATGGAAGATTTTCATATGTTGGATTCCTCGTCTCATTTCTGCAGGGCCCGAAGTCAGATTCTGAGCATCCAAGCCTCATGTAGAGAGGTGAATAAGGCCTGTATTCAATAATTTCATAGACAGAAAAGTGCCTTATCCCAAAGGTGTTATCATATTACCACACAGCTTTTGGATGGAAATAGGTGACACTTCATCAGAGCAGTTACGTGAGAGTGCTGCGTGGTTCTCTGAGCGCCATGGGCTCCACGTTGCTGATGCAGAGAGCAGTGTTGGCTTGCTGTGTCCTGAGTCTGCGGAGCCCACCAGGAAGTCAGGGTTTTTTTTTTTTGTCTCTTTCTCCCTTCCTCTCTCTGCCTGTGTCTCCCTTTCCCTCTACCTCTACCTCTTTCCTTCTCTCTTCTTCCTTCACTTTTCTACTGTCCTATGTTCCCACATGCAAATACTGACTTGAAGACTTTTTTCCCAGAAGTCTCCTGGAAAAAGGAAATATTGTCTAAAGGTGGATAGATGGAACCACAGGAGCTCATTAGCCAGAAAGGGATGCCTTTTCCTCTAGTGAGTTTTTTTTTTTTTTAAATGAGTTGCCGCTTCATATACTTCCATTAGCTTCACTCGATGCTGCCAAAAACTGGCTTGATTTCTATTAGCATTACATTAAGGAATCATCTGAAATAGGTAGCTCCATGGTTAGGTTGTGGTCCTATTTACTGTGTTCTGTAACAACTTTCTGATTTTGTCAGAATAAAGATAGCTAACTTTAAAATTAGACAAGGTAGAATCTTGCCTTGCTTTCTTTCTTGACTATACAAATTTGTAGAAGTTAGTTATCCCTAGTCTCAATTTATTCATTTGTGCAATAATTTTATGAAGAAAAATAAATGTTAAAATAGCTGGCTCACGCTCAAGCAAAGTAAATAGTTTCTTTACCTACTGTTCAAAAAAGAAAAAGGTAATTCATATAAGCACTGTGGAAGAATCCCAAAATTAAGGAATAAATGTTAAATTGGTTTATTTTTCTTTCCAAGTATTACTTTAAGAAAAAGTCCAAATTAATTCTATAGATTTTGATAATAATAGTTTGCTTTTGATTATGTGGAACCTTGATTTTTTAAAAGAGGAAGAAGAAGAAAATAAAATGTTACACCCAGGAGAGTTAGCAAAAACAAAATAATTTAGGTACTGAATTTAGAAAACCCTGTAGTACTTAGTGTTATTCCATAATAAATGAAGATAATAATTATAAAAATCCTTAATGACACAGGCACCAGCAAACACGCAGCTCTCATGGGGCAAAATGTGTAAGTCTCTTATTCGTCAATAGCAGGAACACAAAGCACAATTCACAGGAATGATTCCAGAATCATCTTTGCTTGGAATTCTCTTGCTTCAGAAGTTTTGCAATTTCTCTTGTTCTCTTTCAAACTTTTATTAAAATTTTACCGTCTCAGTGAGGCCTTTCCTAATATCTCTTGGTAACTTGCCAACTTCTTATAGATTTTCGAGTTCTCTTCTCCAACACACTACATATTTTTTGTTTTAAAAAGAATACTTTAATTAATGATTTTTTAAAAAAATGTTTTATTAATACATGATTGCTGTTCAAGTAGTTTATAATATTCTTGGGGAGTGGTTACATGCACAGATTACAGCGTGTTTCTTTCTTTATTATGTATTTGATACGGGGTCCCACTGTACAACTCGGACTCATAGTGATCCTCCTGTTTTCAGCCTCCCTGGCACTGGGATTACAAGTGTGTGTCACCACACTGGGACTCGGTGGCTAGCTTAGCATGCCTAGGTGTGGGGCCACTGTGACATGTGGTGCCGGGGATCAAACCCTTGTCCTCGCACTTGCATAAGCAGACACTTAGTCCACTGCACTGTCTCATCGGCCCCCTTTTTTTTATTTCTTGCAATTCCTTAACTGTTCCTTTGCTCTCCTTTCCTCCTCCTCCAGTTCCCCTATTCCATTTTTCATTCTTGTTGATATAGTATTGTTAATATTAGCTCATGTTATGGTTAATATTATAACATTAATATTGCTAATATTAATGCCTACATGAATTACCATTTTTTAAAAAGAATAGGTAAAGAAACTATTTTGCCCCGAGCATGTTCCACATATTTTAACATGCTAATATTGTAACATGAAATATGTTACAATAATCAGGGTTATTTGGTTCCTATACCTTGCATATCTTTATTCTACTTATTTCCCTTTCTCCTCCTCTTAAAAAACTTTACCCATTTTCTCTTGGACTCCTTCCCTATTGCAAGAGCTCATACTATTGTCCCCTCCTATCCATCCTTTATTATTCTCTTTGTTTGTACTGTACCTCATAAGAAACACCACATAGTTAAGCTCATGTGTCTGATTTATCTCATTCAACATTATATTTCCCAGGTGCACCTATCTTCTTACAAATGTCTCAAATTTGTCACTCGTTACAACTACTACTATTTAGTTGTAACGAGTGACAAATTTGAGACATTTGTGAGAAGAGTAGTCCATTATATAAACATACCATATTTTTAAAAAATTCAATCCTCTATTGATGGATATACCTGCTACTTCTTGGATTTAGTTATTATGAGTTGTGTACTACAAATATTGATATGCATATATCACCCTAGTATGAGATCTTAAGCTCTTTGGGGAAGGAGGACAGCTGATTCATATGGAATTTCTCTCTGTCTCTCTGTCTCTCTCTCTCTCTCTCTCTCTCTCTCTCTCTCTCTCTCTCTCTCTGTCTCTCTGTCTCTCTCTCTCTCTCTCTCTCTCTCTCTCTCTCTCTCTCTCTCTCTTTCACTCTCTTTCTTGGAACTGGGAATCAAACTTAGGACCTTGCGCTTGCTAGGCAGGCACTTGTGCCACTGATCTATATCTCCAGCCCTGGAATTTCTAATTGTAGTTCTTTGTGAAATTTCTGTACTGATTTTCATAATGGTTGCACTAGTTTGCAATCCCATCGACAGCACAGGAAGGTTGCTCTTCCACCACAGCCACACCAGCACCTGCTATGGTTTCCTTTCTGGACAATAACTGCTCTTTCCAGGGTAAGATGGAATCTTGGTGCCACTTTCATCCGCCTTTCTCTAATGTCCAGAGACACTGAACAATTTTTCATATATACGTCAAATGTTTTTGTGTTTCTTGCTCTATAAAATTTCTTTTCATTTCTCTTGACCATTTGTTTATTTTTTCTTCTGCTGTGCAGAAGTCCGTTAGCCTAATATCATCCCATTTGTTGATTTCATGCTGATTTCTCATGCAACTGAGGTTCTGTTTAGAAAATAATTCCCTATATCTGTGTCTTTCAAGATTTTACCTATTTTATCTTCCAGGAGATTTAATGCTTCAGTGTTATTGTTTAGATCTTTGATGTATTTTTATTTTAATTTACTATGTGGTGAGTGATCAGTGTCCAGTTTTAACCTTCTGCACACAAGTAAGCTCCCAGCAACACTTGTCTTTCAGGCCATCTTTCCTCCAGCATATGCTTTTGACCCCTATGTCAATGACGAAACAGTGGACTGTGTCCAGGAAGGTTTCTATGTTCTCTATTCTGTTCCATTGATTCATCTATTTTTTTCCCAGTATCACACCATTTTTATCACTATTGTTTCGTAGCATAGCTTGAAGTCGAGAATCACTATGCTTCCTGCTTTGCTCTTACTGCCCCAAATTGCATTTGCTATTCTGGGTCTTTTGATTCCATAAAAATTTCAGGGCTTTTTCTTTAGTTCTATAAGGTATCCTGTTGGCATTTTAATTGGGACTGCATTGAATCTTCATAGCTATTTTGAAATTATGGCTGTTTTGACAATGTTACTTGTGGTTAGCCAGAAACAGGGATATCTTTTCATTTTCTGATGTCCTTTTTAATCTCTTCCTTCAGCGTACTGTGATTTTTCTTTGTCATTCACACCCTTGATTAGGTTTTTTCCTGAGCATTTCATTTTTCGTGAAGCTACTATCAATAGTACTGTTTCCATAATTTCCTTCTCATCAAGTTCATTGTTGGAATGATCTCTGTGTGTTGACCTTGTCTCTGGTTACATTGCTGAAGTTGGTTATTAATCCTAAGAGATTTTGGTGAATTTCTTTGGGTTGTCTGTGTATAGTGACATGGTACCTGCAAAAAATGATCACTTGAGTCCCTCCTTTCCTATATGTATCACTTTTGTTTCTTTCTCTCGTCTAGTTACAAAACGGGTAACATCTCAAATGCTATGTTGGGTACAAGAGGTAATATTTACATTTTGCCTCGATTTAGGGTAAATGCTCTTACGGTTTCCCCATTTATTATGATGTCAGATCTTGGTTTGTCTTTAATAGCCTTTATCATGTTCAGGCATAGTCCCCCTGTCCCTTTTTTCTTCCTGTTTTTAATCAAGAAGGGGTGTTGGATTTTGTCAAATGTCTTTTCTGTTTCTAGTAAAACGATCACGTGGCTTTTCACCTTGTATCTCTGGGATGAAACCTAGTTGATCAGGAAGAATGATCTCTTCAATAATGTGTTCTATTATACTTGCTAATATCTAGTTGAGGATTTTTGTACCTATGTTCAGTAAGATTAGCCTATAGTTTTCTCTTTTAATTGAATCTTTATCCTGTTTTCTGATCTGTATATTACTGAATATGGAAGCACTCCATCCCTTTCAATTCTTTTGAAGCATTTGAGAAGTATTGGTTATACAACCTTAAAAGTTTGTCAAATACAACAGTAAATCCTAGAGTTCCAGGATTTTTTTTAGTTAGAGGACATTATTACTATGTCAGTTTTATTGTTTCTTTTTAGGGTGTTAAGAATACTTATACATTCTTGGGTTAATTTAGGTTATTTGTATGTGCCTAGGCATCTGTTTGTTTCTCCAAGTTCGTTAATTTGTTGGGACATAATTTTTTTAAAGCAGTTACTATCTTCTGGATTTTGATAACGACTGTTGTGATGTGATTGTTTTCATTTTAACTTCACTTCTGTAAGTTTTTCTCTCTCTTTCTGAGTCTGGCTGAGAGTTTATTTATTCTTTCAAAGAACCAGCAATTCAATTTTTTTTTTACTGTTTTTTAGTCTCAATTTCACTGATTACTGATATAGTTTATTTTCTCTCTACTCTTGCTAAATACATAGTCTAGGTCCTTGAAGGTCAGAATCTTAGATTTAGAATTAGACTACCTGCTGTGAACGTTCACATTAACCCACAAGGCACACCGTCTGCACTCAAATATTTGAATGAGTAACTCTCACTTTAGATGAGAGAGGGAGGGGCACAGGGATTAAGAAAAAAGAAAACAAGTTGCATTATGTACCTGCACCCTCTCTCTAAGATGATTGCAAAATACATGCATTACAAATATATACTAATACAAATTAAAATATTAAAAAATTTAAAAAGAATTTGGCTTCTGAAACAGCCAGAGATGATGTTCTTTCTAAGCATGAATATTCAGATCTTCTCCCTGGACATTTACCAACAAGGGAAAGCCCACTCGTTCGAGTAAACTTGTCTTCTAACATCTAATTGTGTGTGCATTATTGATTAATGTACCCAGAGAAGCAGTTTGCGGGAGTCTAAGACTGACTTGCCAGGCATCGGGATCAAATGACACCGTCAAACATTTCCGCTTAGATTCTGTGGTAGTGACCAACACTCAGGTGCTTATTGACTGTATAACATAAAGGTGTGAAGCAGGCTAGGTGTAATCCACTGGAGACTAGTATATCCTGTTCTGTACATTAGGGACAGTGTGTTGAAGCAGAGGAATAATTCTCCTTTAAAGAGTATAGTGCATACTCAGTTCTGGCTGAGTGTTCTATTCGGACAAAGCCCACTTTTTCTAGAACTTCTATAGCTTGCTTGGCATCTCAATTGTACAACCTAAGCCACCATCACTTATTGGTAGCACTTAAAAGGATTAACAAAATTTGCTGTTTTCCAAATAAGGCTTTAACACATATACCTTTAATAGTTTTCTTCCTAATAATCCCCTTTATTCACGTAAATATTTTATAGGTGCTCTTTGTACCTTTTCTAGTACTTTATGTCTCTGTCTTCTTTGAGTGCTGAGTGACAGGGAAATGAACACTGACACTGTGTTTAGAAGACCGAGGTTCAATCCCCAGTTCTGCTCCCCTGTCCCTTACTAGCCATGCAAGCTTGGTATGAATTAGGTAAACCACCGCATCTGTATTTTCATTCTTTCAGTGAACAGGCTAACATCTGTTTTTTTATCTGAAGTGAGATCATGTATATAAAAGAAGCTTCAAATAATACAGGAAAGGCTTCTTCAGGCATAGAAGCATTAGGATTTATGCAAGCGGGTCCTACTGAGTGTTTTAGTTACTCATAAAATGATCCATCTCCTTAGAAAGTTCTCTAGGTCCAGGACCATTTAGAACGCATGATCGTATGATTTGCGCAGCTACTGCTGTGGCAACAAGTTGGGGTGTTCTCCCCACAATCTCTTTCCCAGACCATGGTGAGTCACATAGATGGCAGAAGCACATGCACTCATTGCCCTCACCCTGACTCCCTGGGTCCTCTTCTTTGCCCTTCCAAATAATTTCATACATTGTTATGAATTATCTCCTTTAAATCACCTCAAAATTTCCTTAAGAAATTATTTTTGGGGAGACAAAGAAAAAGAAATTATAATGGTCATTTTCTTGTGGTTTATTCACCAGTTTCATCTCCATTAGCTTCACTTTAAAATTAATATTCAGGACTCATTGTGGTGGTGCACACCTGTAATGCCAGCAATTAAGAAGCTGAGGCAGGAGGTTTCCAGTAAGTGCAAAGCCAGCCTGAATTACATAGCAAGATCCTATTTCAGAAATAGAGATGATGGTGATGATGATGGTGGTGGTGATGATGATGAAGATATGATGATGATGATGATGAGACGTCATTGGCTTCTCAAATAACATGGTCTTCCTAAATCTCCTGATTCTCGCAATTAAAAATTAGCTTTTTTCTCTGAAATAGTTATATGGCTTTCTCACTGTAAGACAACACATGTCACTTTGATTAAAACTGACATTTATATCTCAAGACACAATGGCTCAATTCTGTTCACCTCAGCAAATTTTAAAATAAGATTGTATGCAATAAGTTCATAGAATAAATCAGATGGACAGATTTTTCTTTAACCCCACTATCTTCATTTTCTCACATTAAAGTTGAACGTCATTCTTTATTTCATTGCTTTTACTACCTCTTAGTACATTTCATTGTTCTTTATTATATTATTGTGTCCTTTGACTACCAACTTGTTATTTCACTACACTGAAAACTTTGGCAATGAAGAAAATGATCTTAAAGGATTCCTTTTGCCTTTTATTCTAAGCAATACGTTTTACAAATTATTTGAGATTATGCTCTAGCATCAGTCCCTAGAGCACCCTGGCACTGACACTTTTCTAAGTAGAGAAATCATCATTTATTCCTACACATTGCTTCCTGTCATTAAAGTATTTCCGTACTTAAGACAAAACATTTTCCATAGTGGCAAGGAAGCCAAGTTTCTTTTTTTCTTTTCTTTTTTTTTTAAAGAATTGTTTGACCACATGAACCACACACACTTGTGTAGTCCTTTAGAAAGTGGAAATAAATTTACCTTCTCTTTAGTCCATAACTCTTCTGAGAAATCTAGGACATGTGTTTAAAGCAAGACACCTTTTCTGAGAACATACTCTGCAAAGCACTGTGAAACAGGATACACCAAAGAACAACTCATGTATCCCTGAAAGGCCTCACTCTTTGCAATCCACAAAGGGAAGACAATACTATGTCACAAGTTGCTAACTCTATATTTAAAGCTGTCCAGGAAAGGACTAGAAGTGTGCCCCATGTCACGTGCAGAAAAGGCTACAGGTTGTCAGCAACATCAGAGGTGGAGCCACCCAGGAAACCAAGGTCAGACCAGACCCTGTTGTGAAAGCCTTACCAGATATTGGTAGAGTTCCTATTTATCATGCAGTTTGGGTAGTCAGAGATTTGTCAGGGATTTAACCAATACTACATGTGTTAGAGAGATTACTCTAATGGCAGAAGAAAGGATATCTTTTGGGAAGTGACCTTAGAGAAAGTCAGATTATCTGAAAATTTCAGGGCCTCCACACCAGGGGAGACAACCTGCCCTCTTTAGGGGTTCCATCAACAGAATTCACAACTCTGATTGAGTTAATTAGTGGGGCACTATTTTCCCTTGAAGGATTTGTGTTTCCTATCGAAGTTCTATTTTTCTAGGAATCCACGACCTCATCATTCTTTCCCGTTGCTGCTACCCTGACAGGTATGGAGACGCCCACCACCACTCCGAAGACCCCAGCTTTGCTTCCAGTTTCCTCCCTAAGGACTCTGTGGACTGGAAACCATTACTCTTTGCTACCACAAGTCAGCTTAGCATAACAGCTCGCACATTCAAGCCCAAGGTTTCCCCAGGATCCCTGATGACTTATTTATATCTACTAGGCCAATTAAATATAGAACGCACACTTTATTTGCCCAGCACACATTTTTTCAAAAATATATTAACCTGCCAAAGTTTGTGCATCCCTTGCTTTCCTGTGAAGGTGATCTCATTCTCCCCTCCACAATCCAGTTCTCCCCCATTTCCCATCTTGCTTGCCAAAGTGAGTGCCAGTTATTTTTTATATGTGACACGCGTTTTTCCTTAGTCTTCTAATAAGGTCATTGTAAGAGAGGACCGGTTTCCTGTGTTCTAATTCCTCTCTACATGATTCTTATTTCCTTTTACTGAGTAATGCCAATAAGGTAGAATAAAGACTTCGAGGCAAAATGGAATTCAAGAACATTGTTTTCCATAGAATTAAGATGGTTTGGTGTAGCATTAATTCACCAATGTTGCTATTGCTTAAGATACCTGAAAGAGAAGCAAAATACATAACACTTGCTCCAATAATTTCATATATTTATCCCAGTGTGAAATTTAATCATGAAATATAGTTGAAAACAACTTAAATACACTAAGAAAATATATTTATTGATTCAGTCATGGTGTATACAATGTCCTAAGTAGCCATTAATAATCATTATTTTAATCTGTGGATTTTGAAATGAAAAGATGCTTACTACATAAAATAAAAGAGAAATATATAATTTGAGAGTGTGACCTTATTTGGAGAGAAATTTTACATAATTTTATCTGAGTAACAGAATTGCATGTGACTTTACTTTTCATTATTTCATATTTTTTGGTAAAGAGCACATTGAAAACTTGGGATATGCCCAAGTTATTTGGCAGTACTTGTCCTGGTTTTGAGCTTTACCAACATAATATAATTTTTAAGGAATATTTTTAAGAGACTTTTGTGAAATAGAATAAAAGAAATTAAACCTCCCACTGTTGCCTCTGGGTTAGCAGGCTATGCCTGACCAGCGACAGACACTGACTTTCCCTCTACCTGATCTAGTCAGGAGTTGATTTCAGAAATGGTGAGATTACCATGGCTACATCAAACTTGAAACTCTAGTTTAACCATAAATAACAGATCAGACTATCCTAGTCATAAACTTTTGTTCTTGTTCAGGATCTATTTTGAAACATTTTAGAAAACAGCAGACTGAATGATTTATTATATTTTCTTCTCTTTCTCTACACATTTTCTCCTGATAAAATCCCCATTCACCCATTCTTCAGTCCAATGCACAAAGAGCACAGCTGACACTCGGATCTGCAATGTGTGTTTTCTTGGGGGCAAGTCTCCTAGCAAGAAGTGGTGACTTTCCAATATTCAGTGCTCTTTTTTAAATTCTCAATCTGGAAAATGGCATTATAAAATTTGAAACTCAATATTATGCCACCGACGCATTTTCATGTTAATTCACCAAGAAGATAAATCGCATTTTCTCATGTTTCCAGAATCTCTGGGATTAGAGAACATCCCACTCTTGTTCCTTCGATGCTCATCCCTGGAGCCCCATCTGGTGTTCTTTTATAATCTCGTTCCCCTGAGATCATCTTTAGTTTGGATAGCATTAAATTCATGGGACTCTTTAATGAGCCTTGGGCGTTTTTCGACTTGTACGGTGGCCTCTCCTACAGAGCAGCAGAGGAGGAACTCGAGCGCCTTCGGTGTGGTGTGCGGATCTTGGGGCTCCTCCTTGGGTCTGAGCCCTGTTTCACATTATGTGTGTCATAAATTACGCAGTTGAAAGGGTCAGTGTTTTCTTATCTTGAAGAGAGGTCAAAGGGCAGTTTGCATCTATCTAGGAAATGCACCTCACAGATGCTGGTCTTAAATGCTCCTCAGGGGAAGGGTGGAGAAATGCTGTTATGCTTACATAATTCTAAAAATCTGGGGGAAGCAACCAACTGCAGGAATTGCTCCTTTTCCTCTTAATCAAGGCCACAGCAAAGGAAGAGTAAGAGGGAAAACACCACTAGTAGCCGCCAATAATTTTTTTTTTTTTTTTTTTTTTNTTTACAGTTTACAATTTCTTCTCAGAAGTAAGTGCTTTTTTGTCACATCTTGGCTTATTTCCTCTAGGATGTCCTACCTGTGAACAAAGCTGTTGTACAAGTTTAGTTCCATAGTATCCTTGAAAATATCTCCTTTGCAATTCCCAAAGTCAAACAAACAGGAGCCAATAGCCTGTTACAGGTTTTGGCTTTGTTTTTATTGTTGTTGTTGTTGTTGTGATGAACTGGATTTAGATTTAAAACTGTAACTACTCAAACAAGGTTCAAAAAGAGATTTGTGACTGTACTTGAAAGGCCCCCCTCCACGGTCTCCAGCTGTCTGGATCTGTTCCTGGTCTCCACGAAGGGCGGGGTCTCTCTCGTAGATGGAGCCAGATCGCTCCCCACTGAGGTCTCAGTCCACCACCCCCACCTCCAGTTCCCGCTCACCACATCCCATTTCCTTTACTCTGGCCTTACATCCAGTCCTTAAAGTTTATTGTCAGAGAAAATCAGCTTCCACATACCAGACAAGTAAAACTTTATCAATTTGAACAATAAATACCTGCAAAATATTTTTGAAAATATATTCTAAGGTCAATTCTACTTCATTTTTGAGTCCTATAACTAAATTAAAGTGTTTTTTTTTTTTAATCAACTTTACTGGGATATGGTTTATATATAGTAAAATGCTCTCAAGCATAGAGTTTGTTACATGCTTACCAGTGTCTCACCATGAGACAGTGAATCCAGTCAACCTATAAAATGTTCCTGTGTCCCCAGAACATTTCCTTGTATCTCTTCCAGAGGATCCCTCAAGTATATCAGGCAGGACTGAGCTCAGCTCAACAGGTTATGGCTTGATAAAGTGAAGGGAGTGACAAGAAAGGGAAGCAGAGAGACATGTGGGCCCTATTCTTACATGTCCTTTTATGTTGCAGAGAAAAAAAAGGCTTATATTGACATGAAATGTAAACAAAAAGATAGGGATGTTGACTTGGGTCCTAACCCCAGAATATGGTATGGTATGGTATGGTACAGTATGGTATGGTATGGTATGGTATGGTATGGTATGGTATGGTATAGTATGGTATTTTATTTTCTTTCTCTGTAACAAGAATTGAACTCAGGACCTTATGCTTGCAAGGCACTATGCCATCGAGCTCTATCTCCTGCTCAAGGAAGATTTCAATCCCATTCACACTGTACTTAGATCTTCATGATCTAATACTGTGTCACCGCCACCCCTGTCCCAGGCCCCCTAGGCCATGCTTCCATGACAGCACCTATAGCTGGCTGGACTCTATTCCTCCCTGAAATTTCCTACATACTCCGTTGTTTCTATCATTGCTGATACTATGGCCTTCATTCTTATTATTAATATGGAAAAAGTGTGGACATGCACCAAGGAAAGGTAAAAAAGAAGGGCCAGAATCCTTTTCTTGGCAAAACTCTTAATTATAGATGCTCAATTTAGGATCTGCTTCTGTGGAACCAGACTTAAGGCATCCTTCCTTGAAGGTGAGCGGTGGTTACAAATGTAATAAAGAAAGTGAAAAGCTTACATGCAATAAAATTCTGTGTCAAATTGAATAACCAGCACGTTTCCTGAAACATGCTTAAATTTCAAGTAGATAAAACAAGCAGTTAAAGAAAACCATTTTTACCCACTAGTGGAGTACTCAAGTCTTAAATAACCTACTTACTCCAAAACTATTTTACAACTGTATCCTAAGAGGATTATTCCTACCCTGATCCTTCCACCCCCAAATTATCTTAAATTGTACTGCAAAGCCCATCTCTTGTAAATACTGTGATGGCTAATGAGTGAGGGTCACTTTCACTTCAAAAGTGTTGATGTTTGGATGAACCATAATATATACCCTTAATTATAGTGAAATCATAATACTAAAGCATATTATCACATCAACTATGAAATAAAATTCTACAGTTATTTTATGTTACAGGAGGATTTATTGTTATGTGAGGTTTGAACAAAAATATAATAAATATCAAAGAATTAATGTATTATACTAGATACTATTAAAGGGAAAGAATTTGTTCAGTGGAAAGTAAAAACTTGGATGAAAGAAAGTACTGCTGACCTCTCTGCTGGACCCTTGAAAGGAGCAGATAATGCTTAAATTTCTTTTCTTGTTATTCTTATTTATTTTCTTTTTAATTTCTTATAACTGTGTTTTTGGTGTTTTTAACCACTTTTGCACATTTATATCCAGTAATCTAAACAATTAATTTGAAAGTAACATCATGCCATATGGCAACCACTGTTGATTGTTTTTTAAAAAGTATTATAGTATAAGTAACATTACCAATGAAATTGGGGTTTTGTTCATAAAGTCTTTGCCTACCCCAGTATTTTCAAAACATTTAATGTCTCTGTTTAATAATTAAGTCTTTGATTTGTTTTGATTTTAATTTAGTGAAAGAGATGGTCTAGTTTTAATCTTCAGCATGTGGAGAGCGAGTTTTTCCACCAGCATTTGTTAAAGCTATCATTCTTCCAGAGAGTGTGATTGGCTCCTTTATCCAAGATAACAGATCTGAGTGTGCTGGAATTATTTCTGCATCTTTTAATCTGCTCCACTGATCCTTGGTCTGTTGTGTTGTTGTTGTTGCTGCTTTTTTTTTCCTACTACCATGTGGGTTTTATTGAGCGAGCTTGGCAGTAAAATATCAAGTCAAGGAATGTGATGTCCCCTGTCTTGCTGTTGTTGCTCAGTTGCTTTTGCTACTCTAGGTCTCTTCTGGTTACAAATGAATTTTAGGATTGTTTTCTCTAATTCTGTGAGGTTCACTGTTGGTATTTTGATTACAATTGCATTAAATCTATATAAAAAATTTTAAGTTTGTCAATTTTTCACTATATTGTTTTTTTCCTATTGAAGACCAAAGGTGATTTTTCCATTTACTAATATCCCTTTAATCATTTTCAGATATTTTAGCCCTTTTATTTTCTTTGTTAAACTGACTCCTAGCTTCTTCTTCTTCTTCTTCTTCTTCTTCTTCTTCTTCTTCTTCTTCTTCTTCTTCT
>NDGN011558454.1:11581-29616 GCA_002564285.1 Tympanoctomys barrerae | reverse complement strand
GACTATTGGTTAAGTTTGAGCTTTGTTTCTATATTCACTTGTCTTTCATATTTTTGTGTGGATTTTCTGTTTGCATTTTGGACTCATTTTTCTATTGATTGTCCTTCTGCTCTCTAAGTCTTTATGTGGGGTGAAATTAAACTGTTTCCCTATATGTTGCAAATTTTTTTACTGACTATGTCATTTAATTGGCTCATTATTTTTCTAGTACTTGACAATTGCTGAGTGGTCAATTCCATAATTTGTTTTTTAGAATTTCTACTTAGGTTTTATAGTTTCTTTCTTTGTTTTTTTCTTTTTTTTAAAGAATACAAAATGATAAAAGAAAAAGGGAAACCAAACATTAGAAATAATATAGAATTTCACTAAACAAAATAAGAATTTGACAATGCTTGATGTATTACATAATATAATCATCAAATTAGTTGTCTAGATTACTAGATAATAAACCTGAAAAATTGAAAAAAGAAAAAAATTTAAGCATTAACTGCTCCTTTCAATAGACCAGCAGAAATGCACAGTACAGTTATCCAAGCTATCCTATACATATACATGAATATATCTTTTCCCCTTCTTTCTTCTGTCCTTTTCCTCATCCCAGCTGTTCCTTCCCTGTGAGCAGATTCTTTTCTTTTCACAGAACCCATTATACCTTTCACATTTTATTTACATTTTCTGGTTCTCGCACTAGCAAGACAATATGATGTTTGCATATGCAGGTCTGATTTATTTCACTTACCAGTATGGTCCCTAGTTATGTCTATTTACTAGTTTTTCTACTTTTGTACATTCTTTCTACTTTAACACCAATTAAATATTCTCATTAAAGTTTAGTTGCCAGGGAATTCAACTGAGAAAGTTATTTTAGCCTACAATTTAGGAAAGTCTGAAAGCAAAATCAAGTGTTAGATATTTAGAACTCTGTTGACACTAAAGACTCCAGTGCGAAGAATTAAAGGTAGTAAGTTACAGCTCTTCACAGGCATTCCCAAGTGGGCACTGAATTTTGGTATAAACTATCCTAGTGTTTACTTGCTTTCCAACTTTTGTTGTTACAGGTATTATTCTAATTTATTAATTTTAGAAGGGTAGTTGTACTATGGAATATTAATTCATGTATAATATATTAATAGTAATTAAATTATTTTATGTTTAAATATCTGTAGTGTAAGAAAGACAAAATCCTAATATATTTACTCTGAGAAAATAAGATAATATTAGGGAGCAACATGACTGAGTGTATCAAGAAAAGGTAGGAACCCAGAAATCATGTCCTCATTCTCCATCTTCGCTCTTTCCTTTCTGGCTATCTGATTCTTGGGTAAGGGAAGCTGTCAATGTGGACTATTATACATTTTATTAATTTAAAAATATTTTTCCAAAGACTGGAATAAAATGAAACAGTTCTGAAAAATCTGATGCTGCCTAAGTACTTCATATTGGAGGCCTCGCTTTTCATGCTGTTGTTGAGCTGAGCTGTCTAATAGTTAAAATATAATTCTTCATAAATGCTTTAAGTTTACTCTTGGATCACATACATTTGATGCCTTATTTCCACATTTTTATGAGTTTAGATTCAAAATATTGAAAACTAAACAGGGTTTCCAAGTAGATTCTTTTCCCCTATGAATTTGCTTAATATGCAAGGACTCATTTCATGTACAAAGGCAGAGTGTTTTATAGTTTAGTAAACTATCCAGATTGAACTGTTTCTGAATCCTGCTTTCCGTGTGCTTAGATTACTTCCTGTCACCAGCCTGGTAACCCACCCTCACCCCGGAGCATTAAAGGGCCTTGTTATAATAAATGTGTGCCTGTCAAAATACCAGTGCTGTGGAATGAGTGTTATTTCTAATAAGTATGATAGAAAAGATTTTTAAAAGAGATTTTTATAATTGGAAAGAATATCTGTTAATCATTTATGCCAATCAAATTGTAAGCAATTGGCAAGTTTTTAATAAGAAAAACCTTACATTCAGTTTTTGTATGTGTTAAAATAATTTAATTTCCCTGTACATATCAGTCCATATGAGAAATCAGGATATGTACTTTACAATATTTACCTATTTTGGGATATTCAAGTCAGTTCAGATGGCAAATGCGGAATTCCATCACAAGTGAAATGTTTAAAACTTATAAACAAAATGTGTCATTAGAAGATAAGAAAATAATCTTCCACAATGGAATAAGTTGCAAATTACTGAAATTATAACTCTTTAGATTTCAGGTCAGTGTTTGGTTTTGAAATCTGGACACAGTTTAAAAAAAAAAAGTTGGCAGAGTTTCTGTGTTTTGTTTTGTTTTGTTTTGTTTTTGTGATGTCGGGGATTGAACTCAGGACCCTGCGCTGTGCTTGCCAGGCAAACACTTATTCTGTTGAGCTGTCTCCCTAACTCCTCGTTCTTGTTTTAACTACATAGGGATCATATGCATATTCTGATCTGTGATAAGCTTTAGTTTTCATTTGAATTGAAAAACTAGGGTGATATATTTTGTAGTTTGGAAACTAATAAATGTACCTTAGAAAATTGGAGAAGTAAAATATTTTTGCTAAAAAGTCTTTTCTCCCACAGCCTTATGTTTACACGACACTGCCCCTTGTCAGAGTGACGCATGGAAAGATTTATTCTGAAGTGATTTGCTTTTTTGAACATGTTACCCATAAGGTCCGACTGTACAACGTACATGGTAAGGAAACATCGTTGTGAACCATACTGACTTCCAGATTCTTGCTTTTTTTCCTTGTGTCATTTTTAATATATGAGTAATTAACTTCTAAAGATGGTTTAGTCTTTTAAACTTGATTCTGTATATGTAATGTGACTCAAAGTCTGATGCTCAACCTTAGAATAGTAAAAATGATAACACATTTTACTCCTTAACATGTATATGTTCTTTCTTTTGACATACTCTCTTGTGGCAATACAATAATTTGCTTTAGTCATGATCTCATTTGCTAAAAACTTTATTGTTTAGACCTGAAAATAACATGGTGGTTTTGAGTTTAAAAAAATTAAGATTATGTTACGTACAACTTTCAGTGAGTGGTTTCAGCAACTGACTAATTGAGAAGTATATACAAAGCCCTGCCTCCTAGGTGTGGAAAGTACTGCAGGAGCATGTATCCCAACAGTGTAACTCTAAAAGAAACATATTCTACAAGAGTCTTACTTGCTCATAGCCTTTTAGCTGGTGGAGTATAAAACCAGCCAATTGTCTTTTGCTTTTAGAGTACGGAGCATCATCATTATTACACAGAATGATAGGAAATTGCCTTTTGATCCTCTTAGGAGCATAAACTTGGGCAGTTGACTGATCATCCTGGGTGGAGCTATAGTTCCCAGATGTCCACAGTTGCTGGAGCCTATGGGGGTTGATTTTGAATTAGAATGGAGTATTTTTCCAACCACAGATTGGATTCACTAGCCAGGCTGTTTACCTCAGGTTATCACTCTCTTAGAAAATGACCATATAAAATGGCATAGTAAATTATCTTTGCCATCAGCTAGGCTGAAAGAAATGAGAAAGGGGAGAATAATCTTTCCTGAAATCTTCATAGAAGTAGAAAAGTATTCTATAAACTAATTACAAACTCTATCAACAGGCACATTGAATTGGTTTTTTAAACCTTTTTAAATTTTCAATTTCATTATGTTTTACCTTCTTAGAATGTTAGGTCAACATCCCTGATCCTCAGGTTGGGTCTGCAGGTAGGTCTTTTAAAGGTGAGAATAATCAGCCCAGACGCTAACTTTGTGTCCTGTACGTGTAACTTCTAAGTTATCTGTAATCACTGTATACCTAAGGGAAAGCCTATAATTCTGAAATAATCTTTTATTGAGTTTACAAAACCTCTGTGAGTCAGAAATAGTTTTTGCACATCCGTTGGTGTATTCTTGCATAAGCCGCCCCTGAAAGCACTAAAGTTACATTTTTGGCTATCACCAAATGTTTCTTTTGTTGGATGGGAAAATAACATCACACAGAAGAGGTGCTCCACTATTTGTAATTTTGCTCAAAACTACTGTTGTTTAGTGGGAAAGTTCTTTGAGTGCAGTGTGACCAATGCTTTGGCACAGACTGACGTCATCAGGTTTATCTTTGTTTTTCATTGGTTATATTTAGAAATAGGCGGTGCCTCAGAATAAATGCCAGCCTCTCAGTCAAGTGTATTTGCTTAATTGCTTTTGTTTTTATTTATGTCTGGTTGCTCATATCACTGCATCTCTTAAGCTTTCGTTCGGTTATCTGGGACCCTTGGTACTCATGTCACACGGGTTTTGTAGAAGGGAGAGGGTTGACCTCTGCTGCTGGTAGCTGCTGTCAGACCTCAGTGGCCGATTTGAAAATTAATAGACCCTGACTTGTCTGCTTATTTATTCCAACAGACTGCACTAATCAGAACTAAATAGTTGTCATCCTTCTCCTCTCTCCCTGGGCTGCCAGACAGCTCTTCACCCTCAGTGGGGGCCACAGAGATTCAAATGGTGGTGGCCCTCCCAAAGTGACAGGACCGTCTCTGGTACCTCATATTTCCTGGGCTCTCAATCTAGCCTATTTCTATCCATGTGTCTGGCTTCTTCTTTATATGTGTGATAAATTTATTTTCTTTCTTCATGTATTGCATCTCTAGATCATTTCTTTATCATCCTTCATGTTCTTGGAAAGAGGCTTAAACTTGAGGGCCATGGCCTGTTGAGATACTCTCTCTTATCACCAAACTGGCCGGGCTTGGCAGCCTTGGAAGTCTTGGCTCTGACCTGTTTTCCCTTTTTTCAGTACTCACAGTCTGCTCATTAGTTACAAGAAAAATATTTTTGCATTCAAGATATCATTTTGTTCCAGTTCTCCTAAATTTCCACAAGCCTGACATCTAGGTAATTGGAGGTATTTTTTAAAATGAAGCTTAATTAAGAAATAGAGATTGTTCTAGAATAGGCCACGAAGAATACAGTATTACTTTAATAAAGTAAATATGCAAACTTCATGTTGCCTCTGGATTTCTTAGTGAGTAGAATAGAGATGGGCTGAAGTACATTTTGGGGTCAACATTAGATTTTTGTGCTTGATAGCAGAAAACTTTAGAAGTTTGTAGGAAATGACAGACAATTAAGTGTAAGGCAGAGTTAACTTAGAGTATTTTACTGAAAGAGTGGTTTTTTACTCTAGTTTCCTGGATTAAATTTGAAGTCAAAATATACAAACACACTTAACCTTTTTTCCCTTTATTCCTGAGCATTTATTCTTTTTTTACAGTATGAAAGTAGTTGGGGGAGATGAGACACCAGAATCACCCAAGTGATTATCTTTCAAGCTGTGACCCCTCCCATGTGTACATTCCAGGCCCTCTCAACTCTCCCACCTAGAGAAGACTAGCTGCATTGTAAGATTTTGCCTTAATTGGTAGACTTGGTGATTGATTTTCATGGGACCTTCTCTTTGACATTGCCTGAGGACTCTTACTGGCTGGGCCTTGGTTCATTGGGGTGTTAATGAAATCACTCTTCTTCAATGCCATATAGATACAGCTGTGAAGTCTTCAGAGTGCTTGAACGTAGGTATTCTAACAAGCTCAAAAAACATTTTTCTGGGCTGTGGTTATGAAGTGCTGCGTTATCTGTATTAAGAAATAGCTAGATGCGCTCTAATATCTAAATTATGGCCTCCTGTAAACCAGATATCTGAGTCATTGATTGAAATGCTTCCTCAAAAGGTGGTCTTTTGTCTTAGGTGCAGAGAAAACGTCATGCAGCTTCCATGTTTTTGTGGACTGGCTTTGAATTGTACTTCTGAAAATAACAAAAGTGTTTATTCTCACATTCAACTTACTGTTTTTGGACATATAATTTTGCTCCCTCTAAATGGATCAGATACAGTTATTAGATGATTGTTATTGACTAAAGCCTCTTTGTTGACAGTATCAAAATTCTGATCTAGAAGGAAAGGAAAGTTAGAAGAGAGAAACTAAATTTTTTTGATTATTCGTGGTCATTGCACTTGGTTACTGAACTCATTAATTATATGAAAAATTTTATTTCTCATTAATTAGGAAAAAATACAAGATGAAGTGGCATGTACTTGTAATCCCAGCACTTCGGACAGTGAGGCAGGAGGTAGCAAATTCAAGTCCCATTGGGAAATTTAGCAAGACCCTGCCTCAAAATAAAATAATTTTTTAAAAAGAGAAAATAGAAGGCCTTGGGTTAAATCTCCAACACTCCCACATCCCTCCTACACAGAAGTTAATATTATAGGCCGTCTTTATTGAGTGTGTCAAACCTTTAGGATTCAGTTTATAAAAACATTCTTTGAAAAACTAAAGTATTGCAAACATACCCTTACAGTCCTCAGTCTATTTGGGCTGCTGCAGGCCTTTCCCCAGCCCCCCGCTAAGGTAACTTTTTGTTCAAAGTAAGCCTTGAGAGAAAACAAAATTAAGAATAAAACTCATGCAACACTTCCCAAATTATGTAAACTGTTTGGTCATTATTGAGTTTGAAAGGAACTGTGTTCAGAGGCTTTGGCCCAGCTGTTCCTTTGCTTTGGTTATGGTATCTAACTCTAGTTTCTCTGCTTATGTTCTTTCCAGCTTTGAAAAAATGATTAGAAGTATAATAGAAAGATTATCTTTCTAAGCATCACTTAAGTTATTAAAAATAAATACTTTTTATTGCATTGTCACTCAGACACCACATTCAAAAGATTTCTAGAAATATTAAAATAGAGGAAATCTTGCACTCACTAGCCTTAAGTGCTCTGCAACGTTAGAGCTATTTCAGAGCTTTCTAGTGAAATACAATTCTTGCCTTATGTTAGGTTAAATAAAAAATCCATTTTATAGGATACATAATTTAATGAAATACCCTTCTGAAACCATGTTATACCCCCTAAAATATTAGATTGTGGAAAAACAACATTTTTTAAGGGGATATGGGAGGGGAAGGGAGAAATTATTCTTTCTTATAATATAATCATCTTTTATTAAATTGAAGCTTCCAGTATTACCAAATGGTCTATTTTAGCTTCCTTTGATTAATCTTGGAGAAGATGGGACATCCTATAAGCAAAAGCACCCGCACTGGCCTGTGTTGTATTTGGTACTACAACTCCACAAAAAGTGCATAGCTGGTAGTAACACAGCGTTCCATAAGTGACATTACTAACCGTGGCTTCGTTTGTTTCAGAGCTGTAATTATTAGACTTTAGTGCCCTAGTTTTCTGACATCAGCAGCTACTTTGAAGAATTAGGTTGCTATGGGTTACCAGTGAGTCAGGTACATTTTCACTGGCACGAAGCCCTGGTCCCAAATCTGTAAAAATATCCATCTTCTAGGTTTTTTCCTCTTCAGGACTATGTTGTACTAGGTGAGTGATTGAGTAAGTATGTGTGTGTAAACCATGTTTCAGCCTTTCAGGGGAATGTCGTAAATGCAATACTTTTGCCCTGTTTTCCACCAGCATCTTACAAAAGTACTGTATATAATGAATCTTGCTGAAAGAAAGTGAGTAGCCTGGGGGTAAAACGTAATGAACTACCAAAGAGCATAGAAGGAAAGCATGTCCACTGACTGAGATGACTGGATAATTTCTTTGCATTGGTATTGTTAGCAAAGAGAGTTGAGGAGTTTTTTTCTGAGCAGTTTTCAGTATGTAAGTCTTACGTGGATGTATTACAGGAGTCTTGAGTTGTAAAATAAGCTCCATCTAGTTAGTCAGATAAAGACATCGCCCTGGGAATTAGAAATATGAATCTTTAGTGTTAAGGAAAGTAGAGTAACCTTTTGGATTTGTCCTTTAATGTCTTAGGGAATCAGTTTCTTAATCTGTAAAAGTAGTAAGTGATCCATTAGGAATAGCTACAAGAGAGACCCATAAAACTTGGCATCATGTAAAAATCTCTTGTGTTTCCATCCTTGCTTCTAAATTCATCGAAGGACACTAGAATCTGGGGCTCTCTTTCATCTCTGGAGTCCACCCCACCTGTAACAAGATCCCTTTGCTTCCCTGACGTTGTTTTTATTTCTATAAAAAGATGCACGAGAATATTAAAATAGTTTGCAATCAATTTCCCGTTTTTCCCCAGGGCTACTTTCCATATTTAGTTTGATTTAGGAGTAAAAGCATTAAGTAAGTTAAGGCTAGGCAGACTTAGGTAATTAAAACACTTTTGGAAAATCATAATATGCAATTGACTGCTGAGGATTTTTTTCTCCTTGTTAATTGCAACTTTAAAAAATTAAAATAAGTAGCTATGTGTTGAACCTGATTATTCTGTACAGGCATGGAATGGAAGGTTATTTTAAGGGACTATAAGCATATTCTGGTTACGCAAGTTCATATTCAGAGGTTATCTTTGGGCTGTATGACAGCAGCAGCCTTGTGGAAGGTGCAGCTCCTTGTGGGGAGACATCGTCCCCTACAAGTATGTGCTGCACCGAGCCCCAAGGAACTCCAAGAGGAAGCATGGGGGGAGGGGAGTGATGGTTCATACTCCGGAGTTAGCTCCTTTCCCAGTTCTGCTGCTTATCAGCTCTTCAAACTTGTGCAGGCTACTTCCTACCTGGCCTTGGTTTATCATCCTGAAAGAGTTGCCGTAATGGAGTCTACCTCACAGGGATGTTAGGGGGAGAACCAAGTTAGTGTATCACAGAGTATTGTATATACATGAAAAGAGTGATGCAGGTGACATAAACAGTGGTTATAGCAGAAGGAATGGCCATTGAGGCTGGGGGTAGGATGGGGGAGAGTTAGTGAAGGGAATTGTTGAGATGCTGTAGCTTAAATTTCACTTGACTTGGCAGGAAAGAGGAACAGACTCACAGAGCATGAAGTGGAGTTGGTTAGATCAGACTCCCCAGTTCCCTGTAAGAATTTCAAGAACTCTGTGTCCCTTGAATGTTTTTAAATTGACATCTAGTTTGTCTTTATATACTTATGTAATTGGAAAGGAGGTTATCTTTGGCATTGTAAATATTAGTGACATTTTAAAATAAGCACATCCATGAGTAGTAATTTGATACCAAATGATGCATGTTTAGAAAGCCTACAGTAGTTCTGCTTTTAACCGTCAAAGATTTCACTTCATTATTTTTTCTTGAACTCGTATTTCTATCCCACTTCCCCCACAGAATTTTATCTTAATGGTTTCATGCTTGAGGATTTTGTTACTGGTTGACCTTTCATTACTGTCCTGGAACAAAAATCACTCTTTGTGTGTGTGTGTGTGTGTGTGTGTGTGTGTGTACGCGCGTGCACATACAAAATTTCAGAACTCATCGTAATGCTCTGATTAGTATTAAATTTCTTTTGGAATGAGCTGTAAAAATTGTTATTAATAGTGCAGAATTGGTCAGAACAATAAATCAGCGTCTTACCATTCTGCTCATTTGTTTTGCAAATTGCGATGGGAACATTTCTTTCAACAAATTGTCATTTTTTAAAAAATAAGTACCAATAAGTAGCTGGTAATGGGAGGAAGAGGGATCGAACTCAGGACCTTGCCCTTGCCATGTAGGTACTTAAACTGCTGAGCTATCTCCCTGGCCCTTGAGCTCCATCCGACTTAGCCATCATAGGTCAGAGAGTGATTATCAAACATTAATTTTAATAAATTATTTCTAATGATGGGACTGAGGACCTTGGTTTCCCACTCCTTCAATTTTATTGACACAAATCAGTTGGAAACCACATGTCTTACAAAAATATGTATTACTTGTTCATTGAAGTCCACACTTCAAACTCCAAGCTGTTCCTCCAATCTGGTACCTTTTGAGCTGCTGTGGGTGAGGGCACGCTTCTGCGGTTGCTGTGCTTCCCCTGCTCCCCTTTGTAATCTGGGAGGAGGGTTCCTCAGGGGAGCAGCTGAGAAGGGACTAGCAGACACCCTTCTGTGGTGGGATGGTTTTCACAGTGTGACGAGCAACCTGTAGCATTCGAGGTTCTGGAAAGGCAGCTGGGAGAATGGGGTAGCAAGTGGGTTCAGAGTATCTGCCAGTGGCAAGACGGTGCAGCTGGGTACCAGCACAGTCCTAGCACCCTGCTCCGTCCTGCTCAGCAGCCTCAGCCTGATCTAGGGGAAAGCACCGAGAAACCTCCAGTGGTGTGCACTTGTTTGTTCACCTACTGGGAAAGTGCTTGATTAGGCCGATCTCTGTTGATTATCCTGAGATTAAAATTGATGTGTCTGTTATGTTCCTCCAAAGCAGCTCTTCTAAAATGTGTGTTGTTTCACAAAATCAATGTTCTTTTTTCCTTTTCTTTTTTTTTAAAAGGTCGCTTTCTAGTTTTGTGTTGTATTTTTTAGTTTTAATGTTTCCTTCAAGTATTTGTACTTAATTGCTATAATTGCTACTCAAAATTTGCAATCCACATGATGAAACTTCTGAAGTTTTCTATTACACATTTATTTATTTATGTAGTGGTACCCTGGATCAAACTCAGGACCTTGTGCTTGCCGGGCAGGTGCTTATGCCACTGAGCTGTATCCTCAGCCCTTCTTTGCACATCTTACACATTCTTCAACATTATTAGAAAAACTTTTAAAATGAAAAGTGTAATAGTGCCAAAGTCTTAAGTGATCTACCCATAATAATAGTTACTAGTGTGTAGGAATTTCAGTAAATGTCATTCTCAGGCCTCAAACTTAAGAAATTATCATCATTTTCTTAAGTTTGAGGCCTGAGAGTGACATTTACTGAAATTAGTACCCACGAAAGCCAATGTTAAAATGTTCACTTGTGGAGAAATAATCAGTGTGAGCATTCAGACCTAGAAGCCAGCGGGGCTTCAGAGGGTACGTTAGAGCCTGCAGTCGTTAAGTTGAGAAAGTCTGCGTGGAATATGAGGGCATCCTGTTACGGGAATTATTAGCATTTCTCTTGTGATGTTCCCTATAAGAGTACTGCTTTTTTTAAGGTATATTTTCATGGTGATAATTGCTTGTTATAATTATTTTCATACTGACTTAATTCATCATTGTTATGAGAACTGGTATTTATCTATATTTTTTAAACTTAAAAATGGTGTACTAATCAGTAACCTTAACCAGATTAGTAGGGTAAGTTCACAAAAATCAACAATGTCACAAATGTGAGTGCCAGATTGGCAAGTCATTTTTCTGTTTTTGATTGTGAAACACAAAACAGAACACTCCCCAATTTGGAGAAGGAAGTGTTCAGACTTAGGAGCGCCCCCCTCGCCCCCCATGATGACAGCAAACATTGTCCTGCTTCGACATGAATCAGTTTTCTGTCTTGGTCGTGCAGCCTGCTCAAGTGCAGAGGAAAAGGAAAGAGGACAGCAGTCGCACTTCGGGCTGCCATTGTGCCTGGGAGCTCACTATTCCGGAAACCACTATTCAAGGACTTACAAGAGACCTTGCTTTGAATCCTATAAATGGGTGTTTTGGGGACTTATTTTATTTCTTTGATAGCCATATGTTAATTTGAAGATGAGCTTCCCTTGGAGAAGGTAGACACCTCAGTGGTCCTGAACTGTTGCTTGTCATTTCCTTCCATGGACATAGCCAGTTGCATTTGTCCCATCTTGATCCTCAGCACGTGTGAAGAGCCAGTGGTGAGACACTAGACCCTTGCTTTTTTCTCCTGAGCTGTTGCCTGTCATTCCTGAGATGAGCCACAGCCTCCTTGGGCAAATGATTCTTGGTACTTCAGTATTATAAACTGAATTATGTGCGGAGGACTGGGCTGTCAGAATCTGCAGTTTAGAGTTGAATCAGGCTGTGTCAGATAGACTTTGCTAAGACCTGACTGGAGCAGAGAGGAGGCAGTGTGAAGAACAGTGCCAAGAATGTTCCGAAGGCCATCATCATCTTTGCTGTCCCGAGATATCTTAGCCCAGGCCCGCCCTCTGCACTCCTTGAGTCTGTACCCCTTCCCTGGGCATTGCCTGCACCTCACTTTCAGAAATGGGGTGTGCCAGGGGTGCCTTTTAATTTTTCTCTTCTCTCCTTCCAGAATTGTGCCCAGTTAGGCTCCTGGCCTGGTGATGGGCACCAGGATAGAGACGATGGTCTTTGTTCCCTATTCCTATTTTTCTGATCAGTCTGGCATCATGTTAGGAGTGACTCTTAGACTGTAAGCTGTGACTTTCCCAACCTTCTTAGGTTTATCGGCCTGATGCCCAAGAAAGTATTCTTCTACTCAAAATGCTTAAAATCAATTTTGTAACTACATACATACATAAATGTATTTGTGTACATATGATGTATGTGTGTCCCAAAGACAAAATGACACATGTTGTAGATATAAAGTGTTACGGTTTTGTATCTGTGTATCCCACCAATGCCTGTGCAGTCATGAGATGGGCTTCTAAATTTTTGATTGATTCATAATCCCAGTTAAGGCTGGGATTATGGGTTTGAGTGCTACACACACCCTGGTGTGAGTAGCTTGCATATAATATGAGGGAGGGAAAGAGGCTTGCTCTCTGCCGCTGCTCCTCCCTTTTTGCTTTTGCTGTTTTCTGCCACTATGAGCTGCTGCCCTCTGCCGTGTGCCACTCTGCCTTGGAGCCAGCTGATGATGGGCTGAAACCTCCACAAACTGAGCTAAATAAAGCTTTTCTTCCTTAATTCTGGGCTTCAGGTATTTTGTCCCAGCAATGACAGAAAAATAACGAACATGGAAAGTAAATCCCCTTTCGAATCTCTGTCCATCCCTGTCCACTCTTCAGGAGAGGGAATGTGGATGTGTGTACATGTGACATTCCTGTAGAAGTGTGTAGTGTTGTGTTTGTGTCCGCTTTCAGTATAAAGTTTACCAGACTCTGCAAGGGTACTGCATGTAGCTTTTCTTCATATTTTTCTCTCTGCCTGCACATACAGCTACCTTTTTTGTTTCATTTTCTGCACAGGATTCTATAGCCTGTGGAGGCCTTGTTCTAATTATTTACTTCATTGTTCATAGGCAGCAAAAGTGTTTCTCTCCTCTTCACTCTTAGAGCCAGCGCTTAGCGAACATGCTGCTGCCCGCTCCGTGAGTTCTTCTCCACACTCCACCCTGCTGCCCACAGGGAAAGGGAGGTGCTGTGTAGCAGCATGGTAATTTAATTTTTAATACTGTACATGTTATTTTCCTGGCTTCTAAAATGAGTGTGCCATTTAAAAATAAGAGTTTTGAGTTGTTTTAAAGAGGTTTTAGGTGCTGGTAAATCTTGTCCCTCAATTCTATCTCATAAACTCTTACAGCATGTCAGTTCCTGGCTTAAGTCTATCTCTCTGTGTCTTCCTCAGAACCTCATTCTGTCTGTCTGTCTCCCTCTCTCTGTATGTCTGTCTCTCTGTCTTCTCTCACATTACACTCTCTCTCTCTCACATTACTCTCTCTCTCTCTCTCTCTCTCTCTCTCTCTCTCTCTCTCTCTCTCTCTCTATTTGGAGCTCTTTCTACTGAGAGTTACTTCAAGAATTTTTCCAGTGCTTTCTCTCAAAGTAACTTCAACCTTCTCCAGTCCTTGGTCTACCGGCGAAACATAATGGATGAGAAGTTTAGTCCTGGAGCTTCTTGTTTGTGGCTTGGTGCGATTTCCTCCTAGCTATAGGGTAGGTTAAATGAGTTGCTGTGTGCACAGTAGCCATTAGCTCCTGTTGGCCACTGTCATTCCCTCTGACTGCCACCCTTCACTCAGCAAACATTCTGGAAACCTAAAGCTAAATAAGATACACCCTCAATTTCCAGGTTTGCCTAAGATGAAAATCCCTTCTCCTTTACTGGCTATTTAAACTTTATCCATAGGCCAGCTTGCTTTTCTCCAGTGTCACCCAACCTCTGCGTAATTACCAACAGGCATTTCTGTTTAATAGTGATTCAGCACTTGCCATGTGCCCCAGGGGTTAAGAACTGGAATATGAAGATGCTGTGTAGAACCCTCTGTGACCATGTGAAACCTACAACCTCCTGGGAGAAAAAATCAGCCCCCTAGATCTACAGCACAGGCAGGACCCTTCAATGCAGCGGCACCTCCTACAGTGTCTTCTGGCCTCTGTTTTGCAGCTGTTCATCTGCGGCCTGTCTCTGTTGACATGCGTTGCCTATGGTGACAAAGACAGCCAGCCTCTGTTCTCAGTGGTGAAAGGGGATGGGCATTAGACGAGGACAGTGCTCCTCTCTCATTGTTGAGTCCTGGTAACGGCTTCATTCCTCTCCTGCCCCCTCCCCAAGGGACTACTTTTAAAGTAGAAACCATCTTCTATTTCAGAATTATAAAAAACCCAGAAGAGTTTCCCAAGCCCTGGTTACCCTTATCCAGAGGGAGCCATGTAAGTGAAAGTCACCCCGTGGTTTATACCCTGCTGGGAAGTGTATGTCCCACTTCTGTCCTGAAGGCCTCTTTGGCCATGGTGGCACAGTTTAGGGGATTCTGGACACAGGAAAGGAAAAGCTGATGAGCTGCTGTCCATCCTATTGCTCTTTACAAAATAATAAATTCCCTTCAGGAACTCTGGGATAGCTGGGATATCCCCCACTTCACTACCGTCACACACTTTATTTAGTTTGTTCATAATTCATGTATTAAGTTTAACCTTTTTAAAAAAGTCTCTCGTGGCTCCAGATTCAAAACAATGCCTTGCCATGTTGTGGGTGGACATAGAGCTCCTTCTATAGAGCTGGAAATAGTCGTTACCACAACAGGATCTGAGAATAATCCCGAGCTTGAGATACATGACTTTCTCCATGGAAATAATTTATTATTGCCAGAGGTCATGTGAAATTATTAATTTTTCTTTGAACCATGCTCTTTGTAAATGTTTTCTGGAGATACATGAATTGAAATAATGATGTTCTTGCTTGTGAAGAGTTCATGTCATTTTATGTCTTCTGACCCCTGAGGAAAAAACCTAATCAAGAGAAAAGAAAACACCAAATAGTGCTGAAGCCCTTTAAAGCCTTCCAGTGAGGATTAGAGTTCCCTTCTTGCCGTCTCCGATGCGCCTCGTGCTACGTGAGTGCCGTCATTCCCCGGATTCCGCTCTAGGTCTTGGCCCACTGGAGATTGAAGTCAGGACTTTGTGCGTCCTGAGCACGTGCTCTGCTGCTGAGCAAAACCCCATCCCTCACTCCTTGACTCTTTGTAAACACTTGTCTACTAAAATTCCATGTGCCATTTCATTTTGGCTATGAAAAATATTCTGATTGATGTAAGAATTGTAAAACCACAGCTTCCATTTAGAGCAATGTAGTTTTTCAATTTTTCTTTTTTAAAAAAATGTAGTTAGCACAGTGCTTACAGGGTCTCATTACACAGATTGGAGTCCTAGTGATCTTCCTGTTTTCAGCCTCCCAAGTGCTGGGATCACAGGCTGTACCATCAGGCCCAGTCTCATTCACTGTCTCAGCGGGCCCCAGGGGAAGGGCCGGCAGAGCACAACAGGGTTTGAACCTGGTCCCTGTGTCTGCCTAAGCAGGTGCTTTAATCTGCAGAACTATCTCGCCAGCCCAGTAGAACAGTGTATTTGTAAACTAAAGAGAATCTGTTGTACCATGTTTTTTGTTCTTGTTGTTATTTTTTGTTTTTAATGTTGATATAGGGTCTCAGTACAAAGCTTGGATCCCCCTGTTTTCAGCCTCCCCAGTGGTGAGATTATAGGAGTGGACCACCACACCCAGTTGGTGGCCAGTTCAGCACTGCTGGAGGGTGGGGGTGGGGGCGCTGACATGATGTATGGTACTAGGATTGAACCCAAGGATCTGACCTTGCCTAAGCAGGTGGTTAGTCAGCTGAGCTGTCTCACCGGCCAGTAGTGGGGTGTTTGGACCATCTAACTTTGAAGGCTCTTCTGATAACTTTTAGAAGACAATGCATGTGTGCTCAACTGAGAGGGAGATAGTTCATACCATGGCCATTAAAAAATAAGAAAGCAAAAGGGCATCTCTCATACTCCTAACAGTTTTATAACCATAACAAAAACCTGAAAGTAGCTGCAGTAGTGGCCGAGTTGGAAGAGTGATATTTATCAGAAAAAAGTTCCTTGAGCTTCTGAAGATTCTATTAATAGAGGCTATTATTCGTCACTGTGTAATTGTTTATTTATTTATTTTTGGAACCAGGGATTGAACTCAGGCCCTTGCACTTGCCAGGCAAGTGCTTATTCTACTAAGCTGTCTCCCCAGCCCCTGGATAATTATATATATTTTATGATTTCCAGGGTTCTTTTCACAGAAACCTCTAGTACTTGGGCTAAGGGTACTTACTTTTCCAATTCCTCAACCAATCCAGGTTTTCCTTTAACTACTTGCTGTCACCTCTTAAAAGGTCTGGGATTCTCCTTAGTTCCTAAGGTCTCTGGGGCTTCCTTAACTCTGTTCTTCCTCTCCCTGTTTTTCTTTGTACAGCTGTCTTTGTGTAAAGAGTTTAACTAGCACAGAGTGACACAGAGTGTCACAGGGTATGAAGAATAGTAAGGAGAGGTGGGTAAAGAAAATGACATTCCAGGTAAGTAAGTCTCCAGGGTCCTTGGAACTTCTGAAAGTATCAGCTTTATGAAACAGGATAGGGCAGTCTCACTACTTATGATCCCTTTCCTAATGGCTCTCTTGAGAAGATCCTGGGATAGCTCTCCTATATACTTCATCTGTACTAGTTGAGTTAGATTCCTATATAACTCCTCTCTCCACCTCTGAAGTTGACCCAAGACTTCACTAAGGATTTGGTGATACAATTAGGGTAGAAAACAGAAATACCAGTAAACACTTAGACTTATCCCTACCCACCAAAGACAAAAGACAGAGCGGATCACTCCATAACAAGAGGTCCTAAGAGACAGCAAACACAATTAAAATTGACTTGCTTCTGGGTAGCTCTGTGTATCGCAGTCAACAAACCCTAATATATTAATATCGGTTACCAACCATAAATCATTTTATTGGATCTCCTGCTTCTGTTCCTAAAATCAGATTATGGTCAATAATACACTGTCTTTTGAACCAGAAGATCATAAGTTACACTGCTGCTAATTTCTAGTGTATAAGGAGAGAATGGTGGAGAAGTGGGCTGCCCTCATTTTGCTGCGAAAACTCATACAGATGAAGGGGCTGGCGTGGAGCGGATTGACGCCTTCTCTCGTTCAGTGGCTTCTTTTCCCTCACTATTTAGTGGGGAATCAGTGGCGTGTTCTGTGTCACACACATTTTTTCTCAGCTTCATCATTTTTTGAGTTGTACGTACTACTGCATAAATGCTGTCTACTATCTGATATTAAAAGAAGATAAATTATAACTCAATTTCATATGAGAAATTCTGGTGATTGAAGTTGAAAACGGAGCTATATGTAACTTTAGAAAGAGTGCTGTATATCATATTTAAGAAAAGTGCACTAATTATTCTCTTTATTTGTGTGTATATGCTTTAAATTTAGGAATAGAAGGACAGTCTGTTGAAATTTCCAATATTGTGGACATCCGAAATTTGTATAACCGGGAGATTGCCATGAGAATTTCTTCTGAAATAAACAGCCAAAATAAATTTTACACTGACCTAAATGGGTACCAGGTAATTTTTTTAAAAAATAATTGTTGGTGGTATTGGTGTGTAACTTTTGTATAAAATAATTGCCCAGTTAAATTTTGGATCATTTGATATGTAAGGTTGAAAATTGTTTCTAAATAAAACTGAATTTTAGTAGAAAATTGTAGGGTTTTTATTCAATCAGATATCCAAAGTTAAAAACCAGTATTTGAGAGTCCATGTTTTTAGAACATGTAATTGCAAGAATTTATTTTTTCAGGGCTGGCCAGATAGCTCAGCGGAATAAAGTGCCTGCTTAGGCAAGACTCAGGGACCGGGCTTTGATCCCTGGTGTGCCGGGCCGGGGAGCACTGAGAGGACCACAAGCCAGTGGGAGGCTGAAAACAGGAGGATCACTACGAGTCCAATCTGTGTAGTGAGACCCTGTAGACCTTGTATTAAATACATAATAAATAAATAATTTATTTTTTCAAAGGGAGATTTAATGGGCATTATGCATGTCAAATATCTTGATGCTAACATTTCTCTTTGGATAGATAGGTAGGTAGGTAG